>PYAF01004539.1:1854979-1870755 GCA_007407185.1 Glycine tomentella | reverse complement strand
AGACTGAGAGAGTTGTTGAGAGAGTTGTTGAAAGCTGCAGTGGAGAATCCGAACCTGAGGAGTGGAGAATCCGAACCTCAGAGAAACTGAAAACAAGCTGCCGAACCTGCGAAGCAACGGGAACCTGGGGACCAAAGATCCAAAGCACCAGAAGTTGACACGTAACCAGGAAAATGTAGTTTTTATACTGTATAGATTCATAGTATATGCTTATATATTGCTATATATTCAGTTCATCAACATTACATGCGGTGTACAAAATAAAAATTGAATGAAATCTCAATGGTTAAGTAGAGTTTGTTTTAAAATAAAGATTTTAATATATTTTTAGTTCTTATAAAATGAGCGAATTTTGATTTTAATCTGTGTTTTATCTCTCTAAAATTGAAAATAATTGCTTTAGTTCTTAACATTACGTGACACTGAGATGAAAAAAATAATAATTCTGTGACACTTTCTCTTAAAAAAAACATTGTGTAACACTTATTGTTAATAAGTGCCTATCCTTAATGACGTGCACTGGTCCCTGTAATATAATGTCAACATGTCACATCTTTTTTTTTAAAAAAATATGACCCATAAAACAAATGTTAGGGGATAAAAATAGCGATTTCAAATTTTTAAGGGATGAAAATTTTTAAAAAAATATTTTCCAAATACCAAAACTAAAAAATTAATTAATTCACAATCAAAATCAACACCGATTTCTTTCAAATAAACATAGTCGAAAATAGCATAGGAAGTATATTTTGCAGTTTTCAATTTTTAGACATGTATTTGAAGGTTAGAATTGCTTCATGAGGGTATGTTTATTTTACATCAAGAATCAATTCCCTACACGGAAAACACGTTTCATTGTAAATCTGTGTATGAAATTAATTTAGGGGGTGTATTGGATCATGATTTTAAAAAAATATTTTAATATTTTTTTTTGTAAATTTTAAAGCTTATGTAGGAATATTATGATTTATCAAATTTTTTTAAAAGATTTTAATGATAGTTTAAATTTTAATGAATTTATATCATAAGAGTTTAAATTATTTAAAATGATCTTATTTATATGATTTGAAAAGTTTTCATGAATTTTAAAAACACATTTAAAATTACAAGAGTTAGTAAAAAATAATAAAAAATATTGAGGTTTGGATAAAAAAAAAGAAAAATAAATATAATTTTTTTTAATCTTTTAATAGCTATAATGATTGTAGTTATATGTCCTCTTATATAAACCTTTCTTAAAATATCATATTTTCATTCTCATTTTTTGATTTGAATAATAGATTTAAAATTATACGTTGTTTTTTTTTTTTTAACTACCACAATTATTTCATGATAAATCTAATGATATGTTTATATGGGACACAATAATAAACATGTACTAGAAGGTAATAGTGAGGGTGAAAATTTGTAGGAAGGTTACCGAGATATGTGGATAACGAAATTAAAGGTGACAGTCATGGAAACATTATGTCGAGCAAGTGATGGACATAATTAGCATAAGAAAAATATGGTTAGTCTTAGTACAAAAAACAAATATTAATTTAATTTAAAAAATAAAAATATAGAGTGAAAAAGTATATTTGTCATTTTTTTATTCAAAAAATTAGGAGAAACATATATTACACATACATTTTGAAAAATATTAAAGAGAGAAAAGGATATGTGTGATGAGAAAAAAGAAAGTATGGTAACCAATAAAAAAGAAGTCTAGCAAAATCTCAAACGTTTGAGTGAAATTATTTGATAAATATTTTATACTAAAAAGTATGATGAAATCTATCCAAATCCATCTTAAAAATAATCCATCAAAATTTATATATTTTCAAATACCAAAAGACTTTTTATAAGGTATAAAAAAACCCTATTGAATATTATGGATTTTGTTGTTTTCCTTAAAAAATCTTAAAAGTCTTAATTGAATACCACAAAACTTATTTATACTATTTAAAAATCATAATTGAATATTACAAGAGTTTTTTATATAAAAAAAGTCTTTAAAATACTTTGAAATCCTAATCCAACACACTCCTTTAGATAAGAAGGGTTATACATATGTAAATTTTTTTACACAATCATTCAATCACAATCTATTATGTATGGCAAGTATGTTGAATTTTAAAATATTTATTTTAATATATTTCAAACGATGATTTGTGATTAGATGATGAATGACAATGTAAAATTATTTTACATTAAACTTATTAATTTAAGTAAACAAAATACATCTCAATTATGTTTAACTATTAAAAAACAACTAAAAACTATTAAAAGCAATTATACCTTACTTTAAACAAATGAGTAATAAATTTTAAAAAACAAATGATTAATAAACATGTGGTTATGGCTTTGTTATGGATTTATGTTTTACAATCTGTTGTCAAACCATCAATAAGTGCAGAATTTTGCGGTTTGAAGGAGAAAATAAGGACACAGTTTAAGACTTACGCAAGATGTTTTGAAGATAATTTAATTGTTTTAAAATGGTAGTACTGGTTTTAGCTTTATGCTGGCTCTTTAATGCTTTTGTTATACTTATTTTTGCTAATGTTGTAAAAGAATGTTATACTGGGATTGTTGATGCCCTGCAATGGGTTGCTGATTTGAATATATCCCACGTTATTTTTGAAGTGGATTGAAAGAACCTTTTTTTATGTGCACATGTTCATGCAGAAGAGGTTTTACGAGTCAATCGTATTGGAGCAACCTCCAATTGGCTCTATTATTTCATCATTCTTCCCAATTTTTCTAATGTGGTGGAACAGATATAGATTTGTTAGGTAAAAGTAAAACCTGTGAAATTTCCGAAAACTCACATTTCACAATACGGAAACCTCACGAGAAAATCTACTAGAAATTTAAAGGTCCATGTGTTTGAATGGAAAAAAAAAAATAAAAAATTGACCGAAACGTTGAATTGTAAATCATATGGAATTAGAGAAATACCAGTGACAAGAGTACAAAGGCTGAACAATGAAACATTAAGCAAAACTATGAGATGAATTAACTGCATGCTCTTATTTTCTATCTTTTTCTTTTCTTTTATTTAAAAAAAAAATGTAAAGTGACACTCCCCTGTTGCATAATAAAAGAGACACATAAATTGATAATAAAAATAGAAAAATAAAATAATAGAAAAGTGGAAAGAAGAAAAAAAAAAAAAAAGCAAAGTGGAAGGGGCCAGGTCCAAGATGACACAGACACGCAAGCCCATTATCACGTACTGGGCTGACTCTGATGCATGAGTCCATACGCAAATCACGGCCACGCCCTTGTGCTCGCGCGAGTACTACACGCGCTGCGTTCTTTTAAGTTTTAAATAAATCCTTCCATACCTCTCCGCCGCTTTCCGCACAAACCCTCCCTTCCCAATGGGACAGTCACCGTCCACCACCGCCGCGCCAACGCCGGACCTCAACCGCCACCAAATTCCTCAGTTACATCCAAACACCGATTCCGATTTCACCGATTACACCCTCCGTCTCTCCGACGATTGCCTGGCCGCAATCTTTGATTTCCTGAGCACCGCCGATCGGAAACGTTGCTCTCTGGTCTGCCGCCGTTGGCTCCGCGTCGACGGCCAGAGGCGGCACCGTCTCTCCCTCAACGCCCTGCCGGAATTACTAGACTTCGTCCCTTCCCTATTAATCCGCTTCGACTCGGTCACGAAACTCGCTCTACGATGCGACCGTAAGTGCGCGAGCATAAACGACGACGCTATGGTTCTGATCTCGCTGCGGTGCAGGAACCTCACGCGCCTGAAGCTACGCGGCTGCCGCGACATAACTGAACTCGGAATGGCCGGCGTAGGAGACAACTGCAAGGCCTTGAAGAAGCTATCGTGCGCGTCGTGCATGTTTGGCGTGAAGGGAATCGCGGCGGTGCTCGATCGATGCGTTACTTTGGAGGATCTAACGCTGAAGCGGCTCCGTGGGGTCCACCACATCACCGATGTGGAGGTTGGTGCCGCGGCTTCGTTGAAATCTATATGCCTTAAGGAACTCGTCAACGGTCAAAGCTTCGCGCCGCTTGTGATTGGTTCGAAGAAGCTTCGAACGTTGAAGATTATTGGGTGCACGGGGGATTGGGATGAGACTCTGGTTAGGGTTGGGTGTTTCAACAATGGGTTGGTTGAGGTTTACTTGGAGAAGCTTCAGGTTACCGATGTGGGACTTGTTGCCGTGTCTAAATGTTTTGGTTTGGACACTTTGCACGTTGTGAAAACCGCTGAGTGCTCCGATGTGGGGCTTTGTGCGGTTGCTGAGAGGTGTAGGTTCTTGAGGAAGGTTCACATTGATGGGTGGAGGACTAATAGGATTGGCGATGATGGGTTGCTTGCGATTGCCAAACACTGTCTCAATTTGCAGGAGCTCGTGTTGATTGGTGTTTATCCCACTTTTTCGAGCCTGGCGGCGATTGCGTCCAATTGCAGGAATTTGGAGAGGTTGGCTCTTTGTGGGATTGGAACCGTTGGTGATGCGGAGATTGAGTGCATTGCTGATAAGTGTGTTGCACTCAGGAAGCTTTGCATTAAAGGGTGCCCTGTGTCTAATGCTGGGATTGGAGCTCTGGCTTCTGGGTGTCCCAATTTGGTTAAGGTTAAGGTGAAGAAGTGCAAAAGGATTACTGGTAAAGGGGTAGAGTGGGTGCGAGAACAGAGGGTTTCTTTGGCGTTTAATTATGATGATAGTGAAGTTGAAGCTTTGGATGGGAGTGCAAGTGATGGGGTTGGGGGAGCTCAGGATAATACTGTAGAGTTTCTACCAACCATTAACCAAACAACCGTGGCTGTGGCTGAGGCTGATGCTGAAGCTTCTTCAAGTAATAATAACAACCGATTGACAATGTTAAGATCAAGATTTGGGTTTTTGGCTGGTAGAAATTTAGTACCGGGTGCCTTCAGAAGGTGGTCTAACGGTGATAATGTCTCCAGTAGCAGCAGTTTTGGATGATGTTAGTAAAAAAGCAGTAACCACATTCTTGCCAAGTTTGCATTCCCCAATATCTATAATAGTAGTTCTCATGTCGATTGCCAGTTCTTTGCATTGCTATGTTATTTTTTGTTTTTCCTGTGAGTTGATGATAGCAGCAGCATTTTTTTTGTTGACTAGATTTGTCAGTTACCCTCTTTGCTTGTCCCTTTCCTATTTATTCTGGTTATACACCTTTGTACAAAGTCTGGTTTATTTCCTATTAGTGCAGGGTTTTTTTTTATAAAAACTGCATAGTTGACAAAAAAGAAGATAAAAACTGCAGAAAATCTCGTTCCCTCTTGATATACTTGTTACTACTACTGTCGTTGGCGTGTTATATGTGCCCAATATACAATCACAGGAAGTTGGGAACCACTTTTAACTGAATGAACATTAACATGCTTCATCAACTCATGGTACAAAAACAGGCCATAAGTTGAGTCTGCAAACTTTATACAATTTAGATGGAAACAAAATATAATCACCGAAAGTTGGGAAACGTTAAAATGCTTCATTAACACACAAGGTACGGAAAACAATAATTACCTGTAGTATTTGTAGTGGTATTCTTTAATCAATATTGAAGCTTCATCTCAATAACTTCCTTAATAAAAAGTTTGGCTATTGTTAATTAGTGACCAACTGACCATTAATTAAATTAAGGAAGAGAAAATATTTATTATGAAGATTATAATAAAGCATAAAAAGAAGTCATTAACGACGTAATTTTGCATATCCTAATAAAAATCCTTTTCATTTTAATTCTTTAACTAATAGGATACCAATTATCATTTGTCTAAAAGTTTATATTAAGATCAGTAATATGAAACTCTAATTTTAACCTTTAATTTTAATTAAAATTGTATCTGGTCTTCTGACGGTGAAAAACTATTAATATTAATATTTAAATCATTAACTCAAAATGCATAACCAATTACTTTAGTCAGGGTTGCCTTTCATTAACCCAGAGATAGGAAAATGAGCTACTTCATCTGCTGCTATTGGCAGATTGCAAAAGAATCTTATGATGCAACAAATAATTATTATTTTTTAAAGGTTAAAACATGTTTTTCGTCTTTATAAATATCAAAAAGTTTGAAATCTCTTTTTATAAAAAAAATTGTATGTTTTTTATTTTTATAAAATTGAAATATGTTATTTTTTTACTAGTTAGACTTGGAGAAATCCGAACATCAGTATCCACTAAAAATTGAACACGTGAAGCTATGTTTCCTCTTTCTTTTTTCCTTATTCTCTCTCCTTTGACCACAACTCTGAGCACCATGTCATCACCACCCTACCAATCTCCTCCGCGTCGCATCACCATCTACACCACCTCCTCTACCGTGCGCCACTACCCACACTAGCCGGCACAACACGCATGACGGCATTGGGGTTGCATATCTTAGGGAGAAAGGAGCACACATGATGTTTGGTGGTTTGATGGTGTTGTTTGGGGGCGGTTTTAATGGTAGTGTTTGATTTTGATGATGGTGGCGCTAAGGTGGTGTTTAGTGGTGACTGATATAGGTTTGAGAGAAAGTTTTTTTTTTTTTTAAAAAATAAATCCTACAAATCGTCATGTGATTTGATTTTTTTTAAAATTTCTATAATTTATGGTGATTTTTAACTCTCATAAATTACATTTCTAAATATAAATTAAAAAAAAGTCTTAAATTTGAATTTATCCAAGCCTAGTTTCAAATAAAAAAATAATATTTTAATTTTATAAAGATGAAAAATATCGAAAATTTTATAAATAGATTATGAATTTTTCGATATTTATAAGAATGAAAAACATATTTTAACTTTTTTTTAAAATTATTTTTTCCAAACATTTTCTTAGCAAAATGATAATAAATAATGATATAAAATGATTTCTTCAAATTAAGTAAAATCAAACACACATAGGTGTTGTATTTGCTACCTTCTGACTTCAACCAGCAATGATATTTGGAATTCTCCATAGGCCGTTGAGGATGGTGAAGCATATCACGTAGAATACTTGAAAGAAATCTAAGAATCATGTAAACACGTAACCTTTAAAATATACAGAGTTTAAATTAATAAAATACAGAAAAGTTCTGTTGACCACAAATTGGGGGAAAACCAATGAATTCCATAATACCTAATAATGCCTTTCCTGAAAAGTATTGAAATCAATCAATAGTTCATCCCACATCCTCTCAGTCACTTTCAAAATCTTTATCTCCAAAGGAAAAAACTGAAGCATCTGCTGCGATTGCCTTGATGTCACTTGCCCCTACAGATCCCATGTTTATACTGTTATTGCCTGTGTGATTTTTATGAAGTTTATCTGTATCTGATTCTTCAGAAGCAACGTTTTGCTTGCGTTCCTCTTGTAGTGACAACTGATCCGTTTTATGTGTCAACATCCCTACATGGTCAGTTGTTGTCTCAGATACTTGATGAGGTGCCATAAATGTGTACTCAGTTGCAGCTTTCTTGCTTTGTGTATGCCGGGTCTCCTCTTCGTCACTGTCTGAGAATACATCATCATCTCAAGTTCTAGGGACTTTACTCTCACTTGAATTAGATGTAGTAGGCTTTAGACCAGGTAGGGCATTGCTTGTATTTCCATCAGTTCCCTTGCTGGCAGGATTCGATTTTGTATTTGCAGGTAGGGTGCCATTATACTCTATCATCACAATTTCCACCTTGAATCCTGGAGCAGGGATCTGTCTATGAATGGTGCAATCAGGTTCAGAAGATAAACCAATAGACGTACCTAGGGGTAGAACCGCAGTAAGATACCAAGGTTTACCCGCATACAGAAAAACATTGAAAAAAAGTGCATATTTTACCTTATGGAAGCCATCAAAATCTGAACCATCCAAAATTTTTCGGTTTTCTGTCATTGTTGTATTCATCCAACTACCAAGAAGAAAGTGGTACATCAAGAAAGCTGCTAATCTGTGTAAACAAACTGTTTCATACTATACATGATTTTGAAGATAACAATTCTTTAATATATAGTGGAATAGGGAATGAAACTATTCGTCATGATACGACATTTAGGCCTTCATATAAAAAAGATTCTGATAAAATCACTATATAAGCCACAATACAATCATAATGATTCTGGTAAGTGAGTGAAAAGCATAAAAAAGGGTGGCCAAACGAAATAGGTGTTCTGAACAAACCAGTAGAAATCTCCCTGTCGATCTTGAAACTGAATTTTGAAGTCTCCTACCAACTCTGATAGACCAGGCTCTCCTCGTAGGGCAAAAACCACAATTCCTTTCTTTGGTGCACTGATCCAGAAATCTTCTGGCTGCAAATGAGTTTAGAAAGTAAATTCAGTAATCAAATTCAAATCCATATATTGGCATCGAGGCTTTGGGAAAGAATCAATACTCATAGAAAAGATGGCCTAAAAAATACTGTGTACCATTA
Organism: Glycine tomentella; assembly: GCA_007407185.1. Classification (NCBI taxonomy): domain Eukaryota; kingdom Viridiplantae; phylum Streptophyta; class Magnoliopsida; order Fabales; family Fabaceae; genus Glycine; species Glycine tomentella. The sequence continues at coordinate 1,862,368 of PYAF01004539.1, read as the reverse complement.
GATCCTTTGTTTTGGGAGCTTTCTTGTGGTAAAAAGAATTCCTGATAATAAGTTTAAATATCAGGCTTTGAAGATTAAAATGTCAGTTGTAAGAACAACTTAACAAGTTGCATGAAAAAGTACAGTACAAACTAGAGTCTTTCAGAGGTAGAAATACATATCATTACTTTGGTTTAAATTCAATTGGGAAAGATGCAGGCACTTTCAGGTTAAAAAGTGCAACCATATTAAAGGTACGTAGTAGGATATATGAAGTTCTAAACCAGACCCCCAAATGAATGTTCAAATTTCTTGAGCTATACTTAAATGAGAGAATATTGAGGACTTATTTTTAGCTGTCATTTCATTTTATGTCCATTCTTCCATTTACTCCTTTATCAGGTAAAACATTTGTTCACTGCATACGATTTTTATTTTTATAATTGAACCATTATACATTTTTCCTTTTCTCCCCATGCAAAACTTGGAATGTAAGTGATTTTAGTTTGCTCAAAAACCATGTGTTGAAATTCACACTATAGATATAGAAGGGAAAAGACCTTTTCATGGAGTATTTTCCTACATAGTAATATTACTGAAATTCAAATGACATGAAGAGAAAGCATTGAGCTTTGCTACTTACCCTTATGACCAGAAATTGTAATAGATGGTCTAACCCAATAAGGGCATTTGTGAAGCCGAAACCCTCTTAGCATGCACCTGTCAAAGTCCAAATTAAGAGGATCCTTTTTCGATTTTGGTACATTGTGACAAAATTACATCTTACCTTCGTCCTGGCTGGACTTCTCCATTGAAGTGTGTTAAAGTCCGTTCAAAGTATTTTACATATCTCTAAACCGAGATTAAAATATTGTGGCTCATTCCTTATTTCTATTTTGGACATCTGCCAAACCAAACTGCAATTAAAAGTTAGAATAACTATTTTCTCCACATCTATATCCAATTTTTGTATGTTCCTATTTGATGTTTTCATACATTCCAAAATATTATTAAGAGTTCCTTGGGGAATGACACTGGAAAATTTGTCAATAGAATCTTCTGAATGATTGTGATGAGGATATACAAGGTACTGTCCTACTATAACTGATATTGACCATCAAAGTTAGATAACTTAGCAACATATACAGACTTTCTCTTTTTTGCTCCTATTTTATGTTATCATATATCCAACCTTTTCCCAATAAAAAGGAGGTGGCATATTGGAATGTAGTCATGTATTGTTTGAGCATAGGAGAGGAGCGCGGGCGGAGGGGTAACAAGAGGAATGACTAGCATACCATCATGGGTTCATGGTTTTGTTTCTTTTTCCTAATCATTTCATAAAAATCCTATGAAAATATTTTACTGATTTGTTATTATACAATTATTGCATGGTTAAGATTCAGTGATATTAAAGGTTAGGATTAGTTTCCTGACAGTAATTTAACAGAAAGATATATTAATTCAATACACGAAGTCTATGGTTTAAATGAGACCAAATTAAAGTTTAGGATGTCTATTTGTAAAAGTAACAAATTTAGAATACTTCTATATATTTTTTGCTTTATCATTTATCTTTATCAGGGCCCCATGGGATAATTTAAGAGAAAAAAAAATGCTATTTCCGTGTCTTTCAGAGTGTTTGGGAGCAAGAGTTACCATCATATTCATTTAAAACATGTAAAACACCAAACTCTTTTATTTTTGGTTGAATTTTTTTTACCAAACTCTACAGTAGCTGCATTGCAAATATCAGCTCCTGGCAAGTTGACTCCAATTTTCAACTTTAAGTTGAACATAAAGAACAAGTGCACTGAATATAAAGGACAAGTGCTATGTCCAGTAGACTAGAAAGGTAAATGATAGGTAACAGTCAAAATTATTACCCATCTACACCACTATATCAATTGGATTGCTCAAGTGAAAATAAAGATGAAAATCACACCTTCCCCTGGAATAATGATCCGTCATATAATCTTTCGGAACAAAGATTGTATACTTTGTACCTTCCCTGCAAATCAAGGTTTCAAGAGAACAAAATTGTCAGAAGATCATAGATAAATTGTCAACAACCCTCATCATATCAAGATACTAGGAGAAATTAACTGTTGTAGCAAACCATTTAGTGAAACAAGAAAAATGGATAGTAATTGCTCAAATTTGTGGAGGAAGTTGGAGCTTGGGAGAATTTCAGAATCTTCAGGTACTCAAAGTATCTCTTTACATGTAGCAGAAGAGTTCAAGATCACTGTCAATTATAATTAAATGTTGGGTTGCTTTTCGGGTACTGTAGATGAGTGTTGTATATGATACCATTAATCCAAGTGTTGTAGCAATGTTATTTTATATTTTTGGCTTAATTACAATACTTTTGGTCTCCATTCTTTGGCCTATAAGTGATTTTCGTCCTCCTAATTTTAATTGCTCGCATTTAGCCCTGTTAGTTTCATAATAGTTCAAACTTCAAAATAAGTCCCTCACCTGAAAATGTTATCCAATAAATAATAGAAATGTAATAGAGATATGACATATCGATAATTCGTATAAATTGGCAAAGAAAAAAAATGTATAAAATGAAACATTTTTTTATTTAATTTTATTTTCCTTTATGCATCTATACTGATCAATGATAGATTACACCTCTGTTACATTTCTGTTAATTAATGGATGGAATTTGGGGTGGGGAAATTAATTTGAACAAACAGGAAAATATGACGACTAAACGGGAGCAATTAAAACTAAGAGGACTAAAACCGCAAATAGACTAATGTACGCGAACTAAAAATGCAATTAAGCTTATATTTTGCTATTGTCTTTCAGTTTCTTTTTGTTTTACTTAAGATAGGTTGGATATTATTTATTCTAAGGGTTAGGATTTTTTAACTAAGGCATTCTATGATATATGAAGGGAATTAATTTTAATGGCTTTAACAGGGGATGATTCACATTTTCTTATAAAATGTTTTCTTCTATATTCCTGAGCTGTTAACCAGAAGATATGTACTCTTTGGTTCTGTTCTAGATTTCTTTGACCATCCTTTTGATAAGAACGGAGATCTACACCACAAGTTAAACACTGCAGCCCAAAGTCTCATACTTCCATATACGAGAATCCCATACTTCCAACGCAGAACTCAACACTGATCTTCCCAATTTCTATTTTTTTTATTATATTTTCATTCTAATTCATTTTATTTATATATTAATATTATATTCAAATGAAATAAAAAGATATTAAAAGATACTAATTATAAGAATTTGAAAGTGAAATTATAAAGTTATTAAATGATTATGTTACCTTATGATGTGTTTCAAAAAACTTGATCACTTCATCCATGTGATTGCGATAGAACCCCTGCAACACAGCTCCCCCTTAAAACAAAATTGAATGACTGAGCTTGGCTTAAACATGAGACGAACTGACTGTCAAGTATACCTCAATGTATCCAAAAATTCCAGAGCTAAAATCACCACCCGGAAATCCCATAGCAATTATATTTTCAGTGATGTATGTCATATCCAAATCAAATCCATCTTCCTGTTACAAAGAATAAGAATTAAAATATTAATGTACAAGAAAAAATGAAATCAACATGGAAGGAGAGTCAATTCTTCAAAAAAAGAGGCTGAAATATGTTAACTTGTATCAGAGAGAGCATCAGATACACAAGAGTATGATGCATTAACTAAGCAGTCAATGCAATTAGATTCTTCAATAGACAAAACAACAGATTTGGACAGTCAGTTCATCTTATTAAGAATGTTAGGAGACAGAACAACACTTTTATAGGAGGTAATAAGCCTAAGATTCCAGGAAGATACTTGGAAAATACAATATTTTGAGTACATGCTCTTCTACTAAATTTTTTGCAACAATAGTTTGTACAGAATTTCATAAACTCCTATAAGATGTTTTTCTAAAGCTTGTTTCTTGTCCATGTGTGAACGGAAAACACAGAGCATGCCTAAAGTTTTGGTAGATTGTGTGAACTATTTGATTAATATTAACTTGATGGAATGCATTGTGAAGTGACTAGGTTGAGATCAAAATCCAGCATATTTAACTTGATGGGATGCATGCTGTTAAGGAACAATTTTGGGTATTAGCGTATGACCATTTTGAATAGCTATCAAAATTGTCCACAACTATTATACAGTATCCAAGAGGATATGTGGTTTTAACAATTAGGTATATCACTTGCAAAATACAAAACGATCATCATATCCTCTTGTATAATGTAACAAAATAAGAACATGCCAAGAGGAAGAAACCAAATAATTTTTTTTTTCTTTTTAAATGTTTTTAATGAATGATTCATAGATTGTCAATCAGTATATTTTTTTGAAAAAGAAGTGCAAAGCAATACATGCAAAAAAAATAGTTTATGTTATAAGATTTGTTATAACTGATACACGTGAGATATTTCATAAATGCAATATATCAGGGAATAACATGGTTAGCAGCAGCATTAGTAATGTCATTCAGGTCATGAGCCTATTCATATAACCAATTTTAAACTGAAGTTGCTGGCTTGCTGCCAATGCAGATAAACAATGACATAATGCTGACGCAAAATATATCAACAGAAAAATTAGTAAATAACCAAATATAAGGGTTCAGTTTGTTAATCAACTTATTCAAGAGGAACAGGTGACAAAAATAAAACCATGCAGGTACTGAACGTGAGTTCACACTTCACACAACTGCAAGTGCCTCAACCAGCAGATTTGGACATGATAACTTATATCAGTTATACAATTTATCCCATGGTGTGGACGTAGAAGTGGTAAAACCAAACCAGGTGTAAAATTTGGCACTCAACTGACCTGGTATCTACGTTAATTTTGAGAGACAATATGGCGTGCTTTGACCTGCACCGCCTTTACTGCACTCTTGGAAGAGTCCACCAAGCCTTTGGTGACGGATTCAATTAAGTTAGATTGCTCGGCTCCTGACTTGACTGGAGCAGTTTCATTTGATGGCGTTTGCAATCCAAGCCCACCAGTCTGGCGAGCAGAAGCTGACATGCCAGCGTTTTGGGCCTGTGGGAATTTCAGATTTCTTGCCCAGGATGATATGCCAGAAGTGGGTGACGACGATTGTGAATCGTGTGCATTGCCAGTTTGTCCAGACACTTTGGTTGAGTGCTGATCTTCAGTATTAGAAGCTGGAGGAGTAGGTTGAGATGAAGAATCAGCTGAAGCTGGTTCCATGAGTCACTCAAATGCAGCTCTGCAAAATGGAAAGCCAATCTAAGTCATGAGGAATTTAACTTTATGCAGCTAATAAATAAATCAATATACACAGTAGAATGTTCGTGGTAAAATTATTATATGAAAATACCAAAAGAACACCTAAATTAGTAAGTTTGAAACATCTACTTCACACAAGCTAATTAATTACAGAATCGAAATCGTTCTCTCATAAATTAACTGGATTGGAACATAAATTGAATCAAAACAGTGCAAAAACGTTGGCGTTGGGAATGTAAGCAGAGGGATCTGAAAATGGAAGCTGCACTGACACAGATTGAGCAGATTTGCGGTTTAATCGAACACGAGCAATAATTGTAATGTGTAAATAATGTATAAGGATGTTCGCATCGACGCAACGTAAATACAAGGAATGAAAAATGCAGGAGCAGTGGATCGCTTACCTGTGAATCGGTGGCAATGCACACTATTCGATCTGTTTCGCAGGGAACAATGGTTTCGTGAAGAAGAAAAGAAACACGTGATTTCAAAGTTTGGGATTTAGATCAATGCAGGCTGATTGGAGTCATCGACAATTTGACATTAGAAATCCATGGGAGAATGAAATAAACAAGCTCCCGGTGGAAAATAAAAGATTCATATAAAACAGGTAGACCGTTATTGCTTATTTCATAATTCACGATTTTAGCATCAAATTAAGATTAGGAGTGATAAAGAAAAACAAAAACAAAAGTTTGTTAAGTTGCAAATTTTTAGTCCACATTAATTCTTTTCCGCAATTTTAATCCTTTATTATTTTTTCCAGCTAAGACGGAATAGTCCGAGCACCCGGGAATGAAGTCCTTTGTCTGGTAAGAAGTTGTTACCGAATATCTATCCTCCTCGATTTTAGTACATAAATTTTAGAATATCATAATTTTGATTTTTTTAATATATATATATATATATATATATATATATATATATCAATCTTGATTAATTATTCTTACTTTAAAAAAGTGTTCTCACATAAGTTTTGTATATATGTTATTTTTAATTTTATTCCAATTGAACTATAAATGACCAAATTTATCTTATTGATTCAAGGTATCATTAGTAATTTAATTAATTAAAGTATATATAAAAATATGTACAAAATTTAGAAGAGCAAATAGAGTGTCATAATTTTGTTTTAGATAAAATTAGTAGGGTTTTTTAGACAAAATTAGGAGGATGATTGTAATGCATAAATAGTATTCCTACAACGTTTTTCAGACGTAAGAAAAAATTATATATTTTCACGACCATAGATAGTTAGTATACTTTATTTAAAAATAGGATAAATAATTAAATTCATCGATAAAAACATAATACATTAATAAATTGATTCCTAAAAATGAAAAATATAAATTTAGTGTTTGAATGTGAAAAAAATGTAATAAATTAAATTATTTATATGATTAATTATTGTAATTTTGTATATTCAAAGATTAAATTAAACTTGTTTTATTTTTTAAAGACAAATTTATCTACATTATATATTTTGAGACATATTTGACTATTTAAGTATTTGAATATTATGTACCTGATATGCCTTCATGATATGCAATGGGTGGTGAGGTGGTGTTGTTATTCTTAAATCCTTTGATCCGGTTCAATAAGATGCGAACCGGATCGAGATCTTGAGGCAAGGACAAGAGAGGCGTTGTTAGGCTTGGTTGTGCTGTGTTGTGTTAGTACCATTTTCATTTTCTAATCTCATCTAAGTTCTAACCCATCCATCACAGTTTCCACATTTCTCCTACGCCAACGACCTTACATTCCGAAAAGTCAAAACTACCCATCCACCCAGGCAGGCACAGGCAGCGATGGACGTAGGAACCGGCGACGATCATTCCCCGGAAGCCACTATATCGCGGTGGAAATTCGCGGTGTCGCGGCAGTACCAGCACATGCTGGACAAAACGACGCCGCACGTGCTCCGGCGGTGGATCGGGTGCCTGGTGGTTGCCGCCGTATACGTGCTCCGCGTGTACTTGGTCCAAGGCTTCTACATCGTCTCCTACGCCCTCGGCATTTACATCCTCAACCTCCTCATCGGCTTCCTCTCCCCTCAGGTCGATCCCGAGATTAGCGACGGCCCCACCCTCCCCACCCGAGGATCCGACGAGTTCCGCCCCTTCGTTCGACGCCTCCCCGAGTTCAAGTTCTGGTACA
>PYAF01004539.1:1804330-1849284 GCA_007407185.1 Glycine tomentella | reverse complement strand
CCTTCTACTTCTAGGGTTTCGTAATCCTCCACATAGTTTTATTGTATATATGTTATGCACTTATACGTCCAAGATTTGATTTCGAATTGTCATTTGCGGAGTTAGAGACAGTTTGCTATGAATTTACAGACAAAATAAATGAAGAAGGAAATATGGATTAAACAACTTCTTGCATAAATTGCATGTATCACATGGAGAGGTTACATGAGGGAGAGAGCTTGTGAGGAAAAGTTTGATTTACTTTATCCAAATTGATGTTCACTATTCTTTTATTATTTAATAAGTTGTGTTCTGTTAAAAAAAATTGAAGCTATAGGTTATGATAGACTATTGTATTCTGCTTGATCTGTCTGTTCTGCTCTGAGAAGAGTCTAGATTTTCATTAAAGCAAATTATGGATATTGAAAATTCCCTACTCAGCAGATCATACTGGCTTCCATGTTATAACCCTATGAGTTTTTTTATATGATGTTGCTGTTTTCAATTCTAAGTCTATGATTTGGCTTCAGAATCAGAGGAGACCAATCTTCATCTATGAGATTTGATATCGTGCTCTGTTGGAATTGCCATTTATGGAGTTAGTAATGTTTATTTATTTACGGGGTTCTGTTCTGTAAAAAAAAACTTATAGGATTATGATTGCCATGTGGAATGGACTGACAGACTACTTGATCTGTCTGCTCCTATTCTGAGAAGAATCTGGATTTTCATTCAAGCTAATTATGGATATTCAAAATGCCAAACCCTACACAGATCATAATAGCATCTATGTTATATCTGTGACTATTACGAGCTCCAAAAAAATATTGACAAGCAGAATCTATTCCCATAAGTTTCTCGATTAGGCTCTTTCTCAATGTCTCACCCTTCTTGTATTGTACTTCCATTATATTAAGTAGGTGGCATTTTAAACAAAAGAATATTCTATTTAGATGTTGTTGTTCTGTTTTGGTATTTGGTTTTTTTGCTTTAAGTTGTGGAAGTAAGTTTCTTGTCCACTTAGGAAAGCACATTGAGAATTATTTGACGTGCAGATGGCTCTTACTGAAAGCAGCTTAATTTTTCTTTGTGGGCAGGTACTCGATCACAAAGGCATTTTGCATTGCGTTTGTGATGACTTTCTTTAGTGCATTTGATGTTCCAGTATTCTGGCCAATACTCCTTTTCTACTGGGTCGTCCTATTCACACTTACAATGAGAAGACAAATATCACACATGATCAAATACAAATATGTACCGTTCTCATTTGGGAAACAGGTAGGTTTAATATTTTTTTTTTTTCCATTCAAAATGTCGTGGCAAATGTTGGTTATTAATTCTTTAATGGTGTTTTTATCAGGATTACATCCTTGTTGCTAATAGTCAGCTTTAATTTTGTCTGTTTTACTTTTAGCGCTACGCTGGAAAGAGAGCAGCAGAAGGCACAAGCCCGACCATGGACTGAAATTTTCAGCTTAATTGAACTTTATTTGCTACATTTAAGTCACAACCCCGCATTTGGCTTGATATCATTGGCTGAAGAAGATTCTTTGAGGTCTAGCATGGGTGTATGACATCTGGATGTTCAATTCCCAATTGAGCTCTTGTTTGATTCTTCATTGTTTCTACGCCCTGGTAGAGCCTTTAGCTTTGGGAGATGTTGAGGGCTCTCTCTTTACATCCCCCTTCTAGTAAAATCCTTTTTCTTTATTTTCTTTTTCTAAATTGGTGGGCAAATGCCAAACTCTTATTGTTGAATTCATAGTTAAAATAACGAGAATTATAAGAAGCCTGTGCAGAAGGAATCCCCTTCATTATTTGCAATGGGGTATTAACGATTTATCTTTTCCATTGTATTTTTTTTTCTTCCATTTAATCATTTGATTCTCAGGAACTTATTTTTTTTTCTATAGATTTGCCCATTCAATACTATTACCTTCTTCAGGTTTTCTTGGCATTGTTGTGACGAGTGCATTTGGAATGTCTGGACCTTTTGCTTTTATTTATTATTTATGAATGAGATTTCTCCACACTTTTGGGCTGTATGACTGATATTCCCTCGAGATATTAAAGTCGCCCTTCTTAACAAGGGTTTTCACGGATCAAACCTCTATTATTGCAGAATGTCCTCAAGCTCAAGTATTTTTTTTAAAACCCAAGTATCTGTCTTATTAGTTGGTAACAAAGTATTTTTGTGATACTTTTTTTATTGGTGTTCCTTTAAACTTAGTTGAATGATGTTGTGTGACCTATATAGCTATTAGCTAATCTTATTTAGTGGAATAAGACCAACTTTATTTAGTGGGATAAAACATTTTTTTATTGAGGTTCATAATGTATTTGGCTATTTGCACAATGACAATTTTAATTTTTTATTTTAATGTATATGCACTTTTTATTTTGTATTTGTTTAGGAAATTTTTCCGTTAATATTGATCTGCATCTCTCATTAGAAGCAACGAAAATTTTATTACGTGCTTTTTTCCTTTGATCCGCTTGACCCTTGCCCTGTATCTGACTAGTCTTTGCACCTAGTTACCTATTTTCTCAGCAGTGGTAACCAGCTGCAACTCCCTCATTCCAATAGACCAAGTGAGCTCAAAGTCACCATTGTAGAGCCCCCATTGATATGTCAATGGAAAAAACCATTGTTATTTATAGTGCGACCACCGTAGTCTTTTGAGGTGTGATTGTGAGTTGGTGATTAGTTGGTCTTTGATTCTATCCCATACTCCAGTGTAAGGTGAATAATACACTTTTAAATGCATTTTTATTCCAAGTGAATTGGAACCTTTTGCAATGTCTGAAATAACAAAAAGCATGTTTTTCCTACGAAATATTTTGTAGGTCAAATACTAAAATTTGGATAGTGTTATAGCCTGCCTTGACACTAGAACTGGATAACCTATATTCCCTAAAAAATAATTATTTTGTTAAAATGAATGCTTCATGCAGGAGAATCGAGAATGCTAATTTTTTGATCTCCAAGACATTGGATGATTAAGTGGCTAGTATTGCCATCGCTTACTTTTGGTCTTCAATTCCTTACAGTAGTTATTACAGGAACGAAATTCCTATTCAATGTACTTTTTGCTTTTTTTAAAAATAAAAAAAGGTCTAGTATTTTATTTTATATGACAAATTTATAACGAAAGATTAAATAAAAACGAAGGTTCATCACTCACATTCACTTTCACTTCTACTTTAACAGAATCGTTCAAATTTGTACATATTACAGTTCAAAACTAATTTACTCCAGTCCTAAGATTAAGAGGATATTTTTTCTTCTTTAGATCTCTTTCAGAATATGAAAGGAAAGCTTGTTAAGGCAAACAAGCCAATTTTGTTGTGCAAGCATTTACATTAGAAAAGGAAGTTGAATTACATCAATAGCAACTAACCAATACCAATAGCTTCTGAGCCAAAATAAATGAATTAATGAAATTCCAGCCTTCCAAGCTCTTTTCTAGGCTTGATTATTGAAAGCAACGCAAACACGTCCATATCTCGAGACTTGAAAATATGTTGATACGTAGGAAATGGAAGACCCTGCAGGGGTGTAGTTACCTGGCTGGTCTGTAATATCCATATGTACTGTAGTAGGTTTGTGCAAGAGTAAGTAGCAACAAGACAACAGCAGCAACCAAAGATATAATGGCCCAAGGATTACTGAAGTAATTGTGTCTCAAGCTTGCACACCAAGTATTCCATCTATGGTTGTAATACCGATTCACATCCTCAGACAATGGGGAAAGGTAACTGTTATTGATGTCAAACACAACCTCTTGGCATAGGCGGTTAAAAAGGTCTGCAACTTCAGCATCATTACCAAGCCAATGCTCAATAATGCCACGGTAATGAAGGTACCCCACATCCTCTGGGGAGTTAATCAAGTTGTCCATGAAGATAACATAGGATGTAATGTCATTGCTGCAATCAAGATGACTCTGCTCAAAGGCAATGAGATTGAGGAACAAAGACTTGGTACCGTCGTGGATCAAGAGCCGCGGTATTCGCAGTTTGCCATCCTTAAATTTGATGTCCCAGAAGCGATCAGTCTTCCTCTTCTTGAACTTGATTCCAGCCTCTTTAAGCTCAGTGACACAATGTATCAGTTGCTGCCTCCGTTTGTCAGCAACTCTTTGAGCATTTGACCGGCGTTTGATCCATATTCTTGGTACTGGTTGAGGTCCTGAGCGCAAAAGACTTCTCTTGAACACATCCAAGCAGTGAAGACCTTCTTGATCAGATAAAGGGTCAAAGGTGTTAGTGCCTCCAAGTGATGATTCCAATTTGTTTCTGTCACTTTTCGTCAAGGGTTCATCTGTTGGCATTAAAGGGTCAAAGAACCTGAGTGCTAGACTTGCAACAAGTCCTTTCATTTCTGGTTTTCCCAATTGAGTTCCCAGAAGTCTGTCTAGAACAAACAAGGGAAGCTGGTTTTCTAGCATGATCATATCTCTCTGAATAGAATGCATTGATCCACGCATTGCGAAAACAGGATCATTCCTTGAATATCCAAGTTGCTTGAACCCCTCTGTGGCTCCTCTGAATAGCTCCAGCACAAAACAACCATCAAGAACAAGCATTTCCACAAACTCATTGCTGCTTAAACTGATTGGTCCTTCATAACAGGAGCGAGCTCTTTCTTCAATCTCCTTCATGGAACTGAGGTATAGCCCAATGTCATGCTTGGTACGCTTGAGGACAAGGTTAAGGGAACGCCATTTATGGCGATCCATTTGGCGAAGGCGCTTCTTGCCATGATGGTAAGGACCTATGGACACAATCTGCGGTGCAAAAGATTTGTCATCTCCACTACCATCTCTAAGGTAGTGAGGGATTTTGTAGATTGATAGCTTGGACCATCAACTTGCCACATCATCTTGACCTGCTTCATCTAGTTTTTCCCTGATGGTTACCACCCATTCAGATGTTGGTGAGTTTGTTTCCTCCTGAAATTTTGCACCATCTTCATTGATGACAACTTGCGATGATTCCTGCTGGGAAAACTCAATTGATTGGTTACCCGAATTAGGGAAGATGGAATCCCGGATTCTAAGGTTTCTTTGAGTTTAAGGGTGATGAGGTACCAGCTCAAAAGCTCTTTGTTGAATACAGCTACCATTTCTTCAAGGCAATGTTGTTATGTTTCTTGCCAATTGCCTGAACCTGAATGGTGCTCATAAACAAATACAAGTGTATAGTTTGCGATTGAAGGTGTCGAGTCTACTGTGACTATGGCCTAAAATGACATTAACATTTCTTAATAGGATGTTGTAATTGACTTGAACAAATTGTGCAGCTCATATGGGACCCCTTTGAGCATAATATCAGCACTTTCCGGATAACTTCCAACTTTCAACCGCGCTAGTTAGTGTTATATTCTAATCTTTATTCTTATTCTCTATATATTATCTGTAGCACGCCAAATTATTTTGGAAAAGACCCTTACCTTAAAGTATGCGTATAGCATCAGACAATGGATAAAAGTGGCTTGAACATGTTCAGATTTATGATAAACTGTGTGGTATTTGATGCACTTATAAATTCAGAGATCTTGTTAGGTTATCACCATTCACCAATTTCTCTTTTCCCCTTATCGTGCATACTTAAGCAAAGTTACGATTTTTTGGTGGATTAACTTTCTAAATCATATTGTCAGCCCATCACACAATTCAAAGAGAAAATTTATTTATACAACTTCTTTCGTAAATAAGAGAAATACAAAGAATATAAAATATAATGAGGGACACGATAAAAAGAGAAGTAAAAAAGGGTGTTAGATAAATTATTATTGTGTAATGAAACAGAGCTTCCGGGATTGAGTAGCGATACGCCCACCACGTGAATAATAATAATTCTGCGCAATGCACATGTGTAATATTAATGCAAGGATTGTCTCCTCATGGCCCCCGCTTGTTTTTTACTCACTTATATTATATTACTTAATTCATCAAGTTTTTCAAAAATAGTTAATTTAATTGTAATAAATTTATTTAAAATTTATGATTTTTTTGAAAATTATCCTTATAGTTAATATAGCAACTTTCTAAATCATATTAATGACAAGAGATTTAGAATAGTATACATCAGGTCTTAGGTACAAATTTAAATACGACTATTGTATATCAAAAAATCGTTGTCATTCATACTTATAATGCATTCTCTCTTCTTTTAATTTGGAATATTTTTAATCTAAAAATAATCAATAAAAAAACCATTATAGATTGAATTTTATAAAAAGGAACAAATACTATTTTAAATTTGAGTCTTATAAATAAGAGTGGAAAGATTGCTATTCTCTTTATTTCTTTATTTTTTAAAGAAATTTTTATTTATTTTGGAATTCAAAATAATAGTAATTATCAATTTTTTAATTATCTGTATATCTCTTCTTCATTTTTAAATACTTTATACACTTATTAATTATTACAAATAAGCTAAAAAATAATAATAGATATCATATGAAAATGTTAAAAATAATTTAAATATAAATTAAGATATTAAGTATATCGATAATAAAGAAATCATGCTACTAAACTGAAAATATAATTATTAACTTCTCATTTCCAGTAAAATATCACGTATTGGCAAAGTTGTACGAAAGAAATAAGGTGGGGCTGAGGCAGGCACAAAAGGTGGGGAAAACGTGAAAGAAACCAAAGTTTGCGATCCTCACCTTGTTGATCAAGAATTGGACCATGAAACAACTAAATCTTTCTAGAAAATCCTTCGTCCTAATCCTCCTACTCACTAAACAAATTAGAAAGCGCATAATGTTTTATTTCATACTTTATTCATAAAATATTAATATTAATATATATATATATATATATATATATATATTTCGTCCTTATAAATATTAAAAAATTTAAAAAAAATTGTAAAATTTTTTATATGTTATTTTTTTAAAATTAAAATGTGTTATTTTTTTGTCTAGAACCGAGTTTGGACGATTTCGAATCTAGATGTCATTTTTTTAAATTTTTTTGTCTTATAAATATCAAAATATTCATAATTCGTTCATGTAAAATATTGATCTTTTTTGTCCTCGTTAAAGTGAAATCTGTTATTTATTGACCCGAACGCAAGTTCGAGTAGTATCCGAACCTACATATCACTCTTTTATTGGTTTCATTGATAGTTATGCAAGTGGATGAGTTTTGAGGATTGAAAACCACTATAAAATGCATGGGGAAAAACCCGACAAATCTATAAATCTCTCTTTTCTAACCTCCTTCTTCCCTAACTTTCTTCATCTTCTCCATCCACTGGGCTAATTCGAGAGAGAGGTGAATTCGGAAGCTAGATTGTTGAGTTTATCAATGAAGTTTGATTCTGGTATAATATTAGAATTGGTAATTTTAACGTTGAGTTTGAGAGTGAAGTTGTTAGGTTTTCGAAAGGAAAAAAATTCAAAGAAGAAGAAGATGACATGGTCAATAAGGTAGGGTTGGTTATTGCAATTGATGAGAATATTTTTTAAAAACTGTTTATTTAAATTTGAAGAAGATGAAGTTAAGGAATAAGGAGGTTAGGAAAGAGGTATTTACAAATTTGTTATTTTTTTTTGCATTTCTTGTGACGATTTTTAACACCGAGAAATTATTCACTCTCATAATTATTAATGGAACCAATGAAAGAATGACAAGTAAGTTCGGATGCGCAAATCTAAGTTCGGGCCAAAAAGTAATACATTTTAATTTTTCAAGGATGAAAAAAAGGTCAAAATTTTGCAGGAACGGATTATGAACATTTTCAATATTTATAAGAACGAAAAACATATTTTAACATATAATTTAAATTTTAAGAAATGTCATGTAGGTTCGAAATCATCCAAACTTGACTCCAGATCAAAAAATAGCACATTTCAATTTTACAATGATAAAAAATATATCAAAAATTTACAAAAAATAAATTCTAAACTTTTCAATATTTATAAATAAAAAAAACATATTTTAACCTATAAAAAAATGATAGAGCGTATAAAATTACTCCAAAGCATCACATGCTTTCTGAATGTCCATATGCGTAAATGAGAAGGGAGGAAACAGATCTTAAATTGCTATCCGATATAACTTTAAATATTTGTTACTTCAAAAAAGCAAGTAAACTTTTGATGGCTGAGTACCTTCTGCTTCAACCGCATGCTCACCTTTACAGCAAAAAACTTGTTCTTTAAAATGTTTGTTCATTTGATCTGGTCAAGTTCTTATATTTTCATTTTCAAAGCACTTTCTGCTTTAATATTTAGACATGTGACATTTTTCCAGAGTGAATTATGACTGATGAAAATACCTTACGGGCACGGATCGGATGGAAGCAGAAGCGTAGGCTCATCAAATTGGAAGTTAGAACATCTATTCTTCACTCATTTCATCGTGTGCTCTTCAGAGACATAATAATTTCTTGGAATTTCATCTCCATGGATGTACTTTATCATGAGCTTCAGCTTCAATCCAGGAATCTTGGTAACTAGCATTCGCTAACCCTTCTTGGAACAAAAAATACAAGCCTTTTTTTTCTTTTCTTATTTTTGGTTGTTTAGCATCATTTCACTTGACCTTATGCATCCAACTATAACATTCCAACAGAAGTCGATCTCCACCCGTCATAGTTTAATGATATATAAAATAATTGAAGAAATATGTGAATATAAATACGTATAATATCATAAAATAAATGTTAATTGTACGAATTTAATTTTAATAAACAAATTGGAAAATAAATTGTTTATAGTAAATTTAAAATATATTTTATATATTTTAAAAATTAGGTTAAAATATAATTTTCGTCCTCCTATTTTCTCAAATATGTAATTTTAGTTCTTCAATTTTTTAAATTGAGACATTTCATCTCACTTTTAAAAATTTCACGATTTTAATCTCATTTTTTAATTAAGATATTTTGTCCTCTACATTTAAAAAATCTGTAATTTTAATTTATATGATCAATTTCAAATGTTAATTTATATACTCTACAAAAACATTGACGGATAACTATTTGTTTATTTTACATATGACAAATGTTATTTTTAATCATTTAATTGTTAATAAATTTAATTTATTAAAAAAATACTTAGTCAACAAGAATGAAATTGATCAAGGGAACTAAAATCACATATTTTTTAAAATTGAGAGACAAAATATCTCAATTAAAAAAAGGATTAAATTACAAATTTATTAATAGTTAAAGACAAAACGTCTCAATTAAAAAATAAAAAACTAAAATCAGAATTGAGAAAATAGGAGGATAAAAAGTACATTTTAACCAAAAAATTATTCATACACATTTTAATTATAATATAATTTATATATTTAAAACTAATTATTTATTATTAATTTTTATTATATTATAATTATATATTTAAAAGTATTTATTTATTATAAATATATATTTATCACTTTAATTTGTAACTTTAATAAAAAACATTTATCGAATTGCACATAGTAATTAAAATATACTAAAATACTGGAGTACTAGTTATAATAGTCACTGGGCCCTTCATTCTTGTGCCTTTCTGGAGTTGGGCCGAATAATAGTACCAAACAGAATTACAGAAGAATAACGACCTCAAATAAAAATCTTTATCTTTATATATTAAATTTAAATATTGATTTTTAAAGAAGAAAATTTTAAGATTTATTTATTTTTATCAAACCACCTGACCCCAAAAACATACGAATTTAATTGTTGTACGTTATCTTTTTAGACGATCAATCAATCATAATTCAATTCATGGTTCATGTAACTTTTAAGAAAATTAAGATAAGACTCAATGATGATGCATTTTATAATTGGTTAATGATATATAAAAAAAAAAGCTTACACTATCAATACATTCGATTTAAAACCCATACAATATCATATATTTGTTTTAATATCTATCAAATATTATTATCTTAAATTTAATTAATTCTAATTTGAATTTAAATCTTAAAGTGTATTGCATCATATGAAATTAATAATCATAAACCAACAATTTGGATTTAGTCTCCCATCACGAGTTGGACACTTAATGAATCAAGGTTTAAATTTCAGTTGAAAAATGTTCTCATATTTAGATTTAATTGTATTTTAAATAAGATTGTCTCCTAAAGCTAAAATATGTGAGAAATAAAAAAATTATGTAAGTGATGTGTTTTAATATAAATTTTTAAAATTATAACTTCATTGATAACCATAAAAGTTTATCTTATAATGTTCTTTACTTTCATAAAATATGCAATCACATATTTCTATCTTTTGCATATGTTTATTTTTGTGTATTTTAAAATTTCATTTAATTTTAAAAATAATGTATAACTTACAAGAAGCTTACTAGTTTAAGTAATTTTATATTACAAAATAAAATCTTCGTTTTTAAGAGTAGAATAGTATTTTTTAATTTTTTATTAAAAAATAAAAGTTTTTAACCAGTTACTGATATCACTTTTTTTCTTAAAATTTTCCTCTTTTCCCTTTAAGGGCTGAGTGAATGTCATTGATAGATCAAAAACTTGGGGACATTGTTATTCTGTAAGGAAAACTGCCTGCGCAAGAATACATGACAATCGTGTAATCCTATCGAGAACAACATGTAATAACATGGAATAAAATTGAATACAGGCTTCCTGAAACGCAGCAAGTCCTGCTGCAAAACCAAGTTGACATTAGCTTTCAAACTTTCATTCGAACGAACTCCAATAAAAAGAAGACAAAAAAATCAATAAGAAAAAAATGGGTGAAATCAGACTCGGATGCACATATGCTGGCCGGGTTCGATAAAAGTTGTGCCACCGACGTATGTAGCAGTAATACGTCAGCTTTCATTCTCCATTTGAGCAATCCAAATTCTTGTTGCTGAAGGCCAGCAGCAGTCACGTATCCACAGGGAAGTAAATTCCTCAGATATAATACTTAAACATCTTAGTTTTGTTCGGAATGTGTTGAGACTTGCACACCTATCACTTTGGAATCATGCTTTTTCTTGCTTCTACTGCGCCGGGATCTGGGTAATTTGGTCCTTGTATAGGGCTTGTTTGTCTGCTCTTGTGTGTTGGTTAAAACTTTTTCATTAGATGGGAGCTCAGGAGGAGCATCTGGCCATGGACTGCGTTTTGATGGGATAGTGATGTCCAAAGGAGGGTCAATTATCCATCTGCATAAAATAATAGAATCATATAGTCATATGGATATAAATGTCCTAATAATAGTTTTGAGGATACATGAATTCATGCACTCTCTATTGATGCTACATCACGAGTAACAACGCACAAAAATTTTCCTGATATGAGCCAATATAAACTCCATGGCTTCCGGAAAATTTTTTAGGGTCAAACTGGTTTGGCAATACATTGTCTGTTTATGTTTCTTGATAATTACAAAATGCCGTGTTATTTTTACCGTGTTTTCTGTAACAGTTGAAACACCAATGTGACATTTTTGTAACTATTTTTTAAAACAGTAAATGTAAAGAGAAAGCTATCCCAGACTACAAATTTCAGAAGCCAGAAAAAATTGGCAGTTAGCAAAAGTGGATAAAGAAAAGAAGCCAAGGAAAACATGTGGCAGCCTTAAATAACACACCTAATTGCTTGCCTGTAATGTCCTGAAATGTTATGAGATTGCGCTAATGTTGAAAGTAAGGTCTCAATGTCTCTTTTTTCCAGCTCTTAATTTAACCTTTGGAAACTTCTTAAAATGTAACAAGATATTTTATTGATAAGGATGCAAAGATCCCAATCCAAGCATTCACAACAAATCCTTGGGATGTTATTGACAAGTGATCAGGCTATTAGACGTTAACCAACAATTTCAATCTAACACACCAGCACGTGTATAGTTTGGTGTTATTTGGCCTTTATTCTAGCAAGACCATCTAATGACAGAAACTGGCATGATATATGTAACTTCTGACATTTAAAGGGAAATGAAAACCACCACTTCAGAGAGGAGCTATTGAACAGGCCACCTAAGCATTAATTTAGGATCAAGTTATTATCATCGATCTCATATGTGACACAAGGACTTCAATGAATCCTGTGCTATGGTGCCAGTGATGTCCCTAGCACCAACTCCATCATTATATCCAATTATACATATTAACCAAACAGACAATTAGAGATTTTGGCTTCCTTGCACTCCAACCTCCTCAAGATCATTTTGGTTCTCAGTTCAGGCTATTACTAATGACTTAGAAACCCTGCAATTCTACACTTGAATGTAGTCCAGATAATTAAACAACCAAATTGCCTATAATGGAAATGCCTCAAGTCTCAACCATGCTTCACGGTTTCAACAATTAAATCAGTAACCCCCTGAGGGCAAACATTTGCTGAGAATCATGTAGTTCATATCCAATAGATGACGCTTTTATATAAAAAATTTTAAAAAAAATAGATGACACCCCCTTATATAAGACAATCACAAAGGAGAAGGGAAGCAAATTTTGTGCCCAATGACATCGAGTATTTCAGTTTCTCCCTTTTGGAAGTCCATGCCAAGTGAGAATTTTTTCAAGCCAGGATGCGAGTATTCCTAAATGCTAACAAATATTAAAATATACAACATCTATAAAATTCTGCACCAAGTTGGCAGCAGTTTACTTTCTAAGCTACATTCTGCTTAGCTAAGTCTGACCTGGATAATCTTAGTTGGCGATTCAGTTGCACTTAATTAAGCCAGAAAACTACAAATCATCCTAGAAAACAAGTCTATATCACATGATGCCCAAATATCAATGCAAGATGCAGCTATTCCTAATAGGATAATTCTATGGACAACAACAATATAGGACAACTGATAATTGGTAAGTGTTCTTTGGGTTTTGCAGTCGGATCAAAGTATAAAACACATTTAAATATTGCAAATATTCAAATTTGTTAAATATCCCAGATATCAGGCAGCAAATTATTACAAAAGCTAGACATCACTTGGAAAAGTGAAACTTAAGGCCATCCATCACAAATGAAAGTTTTGAAAATCAAAGATGACTGACCGAGAAGGAAATTTGCTGTCTGTGCGAGCTTCAACCCTCAGCCACCAAAGCAAAACTTGCCGTCCACAATTCCCAAGCGGCTCTACCAGAGAGGTGCTCTTGAGCAAGGACAATGGACTCTCTATCTCTTCATCAACCCCATCCAATTCATCAAGATCCTTAACCCACTCTGGCTTACCATCCACATCCTTCCAAACCAACCTGGAATTCAACACAAACCCAGACCACTCAAGCTTTCTGGGCAGCACAGGTGCCCTGTCATCAATATAAACCGCACTCCTCCCCGTATACTGCAACGAATTGAAAGTATGCCACCCAACCAATTTATCCGTAGCATTACAAGCAGGAGCCTGCACAGGCATAGAAGCACCTTCCTCCTCACTTTGAACCATATACGAAGATTCATCTGAATGAAGCAAAATTCCAACCGAAACAGCCCCAATCCAGTTCACATTTTGCGCCTCATCAAACATCTCCATACTATGCATATTACTATCATCAGCAAACACCACAACTCCATCCAGCTTCTCTTTTCTCACAATTCTGTTAAAAAATTAACCAAACGTAAGCAAGTCATGATGATGCATTTTTCACTGTAAACTGTGATTATGTCTCGCGCACTAACTAAAACAGTAATCCATAAAGCTTCTACCTCAGCATAATAATGTAAAAAAAAGGAGGTAGTAAAAAAGTAAACCTCAAAGCATGAAGTCGCATCCGAGACTCGAGTTTATGCCTAGCTTCCCACGAATTCGGCATTCGCTGAGAAAAGCCAACGTGGATTGTTCTGAGGCCTGACTTGGCGATAATTGAGGCGGTTTCGTTGGTGATTCCACCGGCCTCCACCACGATCCACACCAGATCGTACGGCACCAGCATCAGCGCGTGCATCACACCGGTCAAATGCAGCGTCTGGAACGTGCGAACGTGCGTCGGCGTCACCGCGATCACCGTCCTAGGGTTTTTCACTCCGAACAGCGCCCTCTGCTCTCTCTGCACTCTCTCGATTATGCGGTGCGCCTTCATCACCTCCACGGGATCCGGATGCGGCCACGGCCGGATTCGGATCCCGTGCCGCCCGACTACCACGCGGCTCGCGGTGCTCGCCATCGCCGTCCGGTTCGCCGCCGGAGGAACGTCATGCGGGGCCGCGATATCCGAACCGCTCCGGAAAGGCGCAGTGTAGAGGCTTGTCGAGAAGAGGAAGAAGAAGACGAGGCGCGAGAAGCGGAAGCCGAGAACCAAGCTGATGAGGCAGCAAACGCCGTGGATTACCAGCCAGAAAATGGCTGCAGGCGACTTCACCGCGCCTTCGCCGGACGAATCCAACTGCGCCGATCCTCTGAAGCTGTTCGCCCGGCGCGTGAGGTAACTCTGCTGCAACGCCGAGAGCTTCATTTTGTGTATAAAAAATGTGTAAGGTTTGTGAGTTGAAGTGCTAATGCCCTTATACTACTATTATTTGTTTGGATTTGATTTGAGAATTGTATGTAGTTCGTAGCAGAATAGATAAAGTTTTGAATTTCAAGAGAAAGGTTGGAGATGGTGCTGGCTTTAGCTTGCTGGTGCTGTGATTTAATCATCCAACATTTCTTTGGGTTTACGGATAAACCGGTTTGCTTCTTCTTCTTCTTCTTCTTTTTTTTCTTAAAAAAAAAAATATTCTAACAACTTCCAGTTCGGACACAATTAATTCAAAATTAATGAAAAACACAGAAATATACAGTACAGTGAATACACTCTATCTTCGCATTTGCTAAGTACAACTTTTGGTAATTCCGTATTTACTGCTAATAAATAATTTATTAATTGCGTAAAGAGACATACACACAATGAAAGAGGTCACGGATAGCGAAATACTAAGGTCAACGGGTGTCAACAATGGTATAAGTGAGTCTTTTTAATTTCATTTCCTTTCATCGTATGGTTATTTTCCCGCAGTTTCTATTCAGGCAAACACGAAGAAGAAGAAAAAAAAGACTATATAGCGGACATTCTAAGCAACTAAAAAAAATGATTGGATTTTCGTTTTCTAGATAAAAAAATAATATTAATATGTGATGTGACGACATCGAAGTTAGTAGTTGCTTTTTATTTCCTTTTTTTCTACGAACCAAAACATTTGGAACTTTTTGTCTTGTCTTTTCTTTGATCTCATTTGTTTTTCTTGCTTAATTTGTGTCCAACACCGTAACTGTTCTTTTTCCTACACTTTTACTCAATTTCTGTTTCTCGCAATTACAACTGTTGGGGAAATTTCCGTATTTTTTTGCTTTTTCCCAATTCACGATATACATGTAAATTTAATCCTTTTCTAAATTTAGGAGTCATGATATATTGATACTGCTATAAAGTGCTAATTGAATTGGGAAGAAAAGCAGTAAACTGTCAAAATCTCCTAAAGCTATTGCGGTTAGATATTTAAATCGAAACGATTATGTCGTGTCTCTTTATGTTTTCCATGCTGGTATGCTTTGTCCGGTCTGAAACCTCCAATAATTATTCGATACCCCTAACTTTTTCCTTCCAAGGATATTACCAACAATTGGCACTATTTGATCTTGCTGAAACTTCCTTCTCTATCTCTATCTCTACATGTAAAATCATCAACAACTCATAATAAGACCTTTACAAACTTCTTTATACTCGCCTTTTACTACTGCAATTTTCGTGTCAATTCTTTATGACAGTTATACATATCCATTCGTGTAGATGACAGGTTTTACTCATGCATCACCTACAACAAGTTTTGTGGTGTACTAAATTATTTGCTGCAAATAACAAAAGATGTCCTCATTGCTATGATATTAGGTAGAGTGCTCAAAAGCGAAATGGGTTGGTGGGTTGCTTCAGTCACAAAATGCATCCAAACCAATATATGACCAAAGGCTAGGGTTCCTTGAGAATGTGGCTAGCTATGCATATACTACAATAAAATGGTCGTCTTCGCTTCCAAATTCCTCCAACTTATAATTACCAGCACCGCGTAAATGTTTGCACAAGGAACAAAAAAAAAATTACCTCAGAAAACATCTGGTTATATTTTATTTTTCTCTAGGTAAATTACTAGTTACATAAACATGCAATGACGACGTTTAATTTGCTTTGAAAATTCGAAGATGAAAAGAACAAATGCGGTTGGTAAGTTGCGATATGTCAAAATCGTTGGTTGCCAGCGCCTCATGCTTGCAAACAAAGAAATTCTTCTTACTCGTGATATAAATAAAACCCGGAACGCTAATGACTAAGACGTGCTTTGTAATGTTTTCTTATTAGGTAGAGGCTGTTGCCTCGCTTGATTGCTACATTCCACCATTAATGCATGTATTAGGCTCTGTTACGGCTACCAAAGAGCTGATTTATGCCATAATATGTTCATTTAATTGTGGTGTCTTTGAATCAGGAAAAAAAATAAAAAGGAAAGAAAATAAAAATGGATAAAAAAATGCTTTTTTTAATTTAATTGAAAATAAAATAGAAAAAAAATAGAGGAGAGGAAAAATTACTTTAAAAAATAAGTTTTTGTTTTTGTTTTCTTCTTTCTACTTTTTTTTTCTTTAGTTTTAATTTGATATTCACATCGTTTGTTTTCTATGGGAATATCAAACAAAATGGTCTTTTGTAAAATACAAATCAAAGGGGTCTCAATGGTCCTTAGAATAAGGCATCTGTTTCCTACACTCCCATTATTAACCACGGTATTTCGGAAAATTTATTTCAAAATAAAATATATAAATTTATATTTAAAATAAGTATTCTGAAATGTAACGAGAGATTATATATAAATAAAGAAGTGCATTATTCAAATTCCTTGGAATAAGTGTTCCATGTGATATAGAAAGCCCAGATAAACATGAATGTAGGCTAATTGACGTGACATACACATAACACATCCATATTTTTGGACGGTTGGACCCAACCAAAACACGCACACAGATCCATACACAAATAGACTACCGAACCTTTTTTATTTAGGTTACACTAAACTGGTTTAATTTGATCATTTGGACTGAGAATCAATTGTAACAATTCAAGAAATTGACGGAAAGAAACAAATTAAATAATATATGCAATGAAAAACACAATTCTGTCACGTATAACTTTTTCACCCCAAACTTATAAAATGGAAATTCGATTATGTTATAAAAGTATACAACGAAATCATATTTCAATTGTATTTTTTTCACCTCAAATATATGCAACATAAATACAATTTTATTGCATATTTTTCCAATGGAATTATGTTTTTGTGGAAAGGGTAATTTTTAAAATGAGAAAAAATTCATCATCGGTAGTGAGAATAACAAAAATGGTATAATAATAGCAGTTTCCACCGGACTATTGGTTTTTTGTTTGTTGGGTCAGTTTAGCGACGGACCGTGGGCCCATAATGGGCCTCCGATTGTTGTCCATATTCCAAAATAGAGAGGATACGTGCCTTGTGCACCTTGCCACCTTTAATCCAAAATTTTACGTACAATTTAATATTTCTTCGTAGTTATTAATTATTGTTATCACTTTCCCTGAGTTTCTCCTTTCAAATATTGTTTCGTATAATTATTTTGATATTACTTCAAACAAAAGTGGGTCAGTGATACTCACTACGTGAAGCCAATGATAGTATTGAGTATTGTCCGTTCGTGCAGTCATCCAACGTTTGCATCCTTGTTAAATGTGTATTTATACATCACAGTAGTTTTATAGTTTATTATACTCAAATTTGGAAGGTTGAACGGAGCCACGGTGGTCTAAATCTATGGTCATGCTAGCAGCAATGTTTTTTTTTTAAAGGTGTTAGCGGCAATTTCAATTATTATTTTTGTTGAACTCCTTTATACAATTTCAATTAGTAGTCCAACGGCAAAGTGATTATTCCACTAATAAAATTGTTAGTTTATATATACTACTAACTACGACTAAGTACTAACTATTTATCTTGTTACAGGATAAAACGTTTACTTGAAAATGTCT
Organism: Glycine tomentella; assembly: GCA_007407185.1. Taxonomy (NCBI): domain Eukaryota; kingdom Viridiplantae; phylum Streptophyta; class Magnoliopsida; order Fabales; family Fabaceae; genus Glycine; species Glycine tomentella. The sequence goes on along the minus strand of PYAF01004539.1, from coordinate 1,831,352 downwards.
ATTTAAAAAGTGATTTAGGAAATAATTTTGTTTTAGATTGCTTTGAAGCTATTATTTTTAATTTCTTAAAAACTACTAAGAATAGTTTGTTTTAGTTTGTTAAATATTAGGAAAAATTCAAGTTCCACATCGGTTAAATATAAAGTATATAAGTGAGGACAATCCTCACCTCTAATGCTAGCTTTTAGAGTTAAGTTAGGTTCAAATCCACATTTTAAGTTGGTATCAGAGTATATCCTAAATCCATTCACAGGTCACTTATCATATTATTCACGCACCAAACCCAAAAATGTTGAGCGTAAGGGAATGTATTAGAGAAAACCTAAGTCATTCATCGGCTAGAGAAAGTGCCAAGATAGAGTATATAAGTAGGGAACAACCCTCACCCTATGAACTAGCTTTTAGGATAGAGTTAGGTATAAATTCATATTCTAATATGGTATTAAAATCTATCCTAAATCCATTAATGAACCACCTATCATAATCCATACACCAAACTCAAAAGTGATGAGCGTGAAGGATGTATTAAAGAAAATCCAAATCCCACATCGACTTAAAAATAAAGTCAAAGAAAAAAGTATATAAGTGAGTGTTATCCTCACCTTTTAAATTAACTTTTAGAGTTGAGTAGATTCAAATTTACATTATAATATTAAATTTACATAATAATGTAATTAATTTTTTGAAACACATTTTAGTTACAAATACTTTTTATTTATTAAAAAACACAGATAAGCTAATAATATATGCTCAAGACTAAAAAGTATCGATGTGGTACAACTATTCCGCAAACAAAATTTTTTCCTTGAAAAAAAGGATTAAATGGTTTCTGGGCCAACCATTCTGCAACAAGTTTTTTATTTCCTCAAAAAAGTATATCCATTTTATCTATCAATTGACACAGTTAAAATTTAATTTTATTATTGTATATTCACACATGCATTTTAATCTACAACTAAACCAAGTAGTTAATGGTTAATTATTTGGCTCATTGCCTTTATTATACAATTATACAGATTGGTCAAATTCCTCAGGCCCACAACTGCAGCCTGGAGCTGCAGGCATCTCCAAATGACTTTTTTGGCTAACAAACCCCTTGTAGTTGAAGTCTCTGCCAATTGCTCAAATTTGATAAATAATAATAAAAAAATAGCTTGTATGACTTGAACACGACGGCAAGAAACCCGTTACATGATTATACATAATTTAAGATTCTTTATTCACACATATAACGATTCTTTTTAATTTGTTTGATAGAAAAAAATAAAAGTAAATAGGTTATGTCTATCGAAATTAGTTGAAAACTAGGTAAAAGTTCAAAAATTAATTGAAAGTTAAAATTAAAAAAGTAGTTTATTAAATTAAAAGTATTTAGTAAAATTAATTATTGAAATAAATGAAAATCTAAAATAAAAAATAAAAAATAAAAAATACATGATTTATTTAAAAATATTACAAATAAAATAAATAAATATATTAAGTATAAAAATTAAAACTTAAAAATTATTATTTTAAGTAGTATTTAAAATATTAATAATTACTAAAAATTATTTAAAATATTATTTATTGAATAGTTAAATGAATTTTTTAATTAATAAATAAAAAATAAAAAATAACTGAAATTTATTATGAAACATACTCATAATATTCTTTACCAAAAATAGTATACTTTTTTATGCTAACGACTAGAGTTTTATTTATCATTTTATTATTTAAGTATTAAATTCTAGAAATATTAACATGTCAATTAATTTTGCTTTGTTATTTGTGTAGAAAGATAAGCGGTTGGGTGGATTGGGATTTTTTTGAGAGATTCGTCTCTTTTTTTTTTTCTCTTTTTAATCTTGTTTTAGTGCCAAACAAAAATAAAGGAAGTAAAAATGACTAAATGAGAAAAGAAGATAAGAGAAATAGATAAGAAATAAAATAAAATAAAAATAAAACTTGTCTGATTGAAGATAAATAAATTAAAATAGTAAAGAAATATTGAATAAAAAGATAATATTATTTTTATTTTTATATAAATATTTATTTAAAATACATAAAAGGATAATTCTTATGTCAATATGTGTTTCTTAAAAATGTATATTAAGAAATATAAATGTCTTAATTTGATTATTTAAATAAAAATAATGTAGATAAAAATGCCACGTGAATGTCATATTCCTTTGGGCAGTGAGGAAAATGTCAAACTTTTCGTCTGTTGACCTTGGCAGAGTCTTGTTTCACCATAGGCACATGTGGTGTTTTTGCACAATCTTGCAAATTTTGAAATCACCTGTTCCTTTCTATTATTGTTGTTTATTTATTTATTTCGAATCACGGATAGAGACACAGTGGGTCTCCTCTTCCTCTGTGCTACGTTGATATTGTCCTTATTTAACTAAGTAACATTATTATCAGCGGAAAAAACATGTACTATATGTTTGGTTGTTAGCATTTTTTATATTTTTAAATAAGATGTAAATTTTTATATTTTATTACAGTTTTATTTTATATTAACGTGTATTACTTTTCAATTTCAACTTTTTTTGCTTAATATATATCATTTCATGATTTTTATCCATATTTATCAAATAGTTATAAATTATAATAGATTGTATCATTTTATTTCTTTTCACAATTATTTTACTCAAGTATAACTAGATTTCAACAATTTTTTCATTTAAATTTATCAAATAATTAAAGTGAATGGTAAAGGTACCACCGTGCCAAAGTGCCGTTATTACTTGTTAGTGGTTGATCTTCCTTCATTTAAAGTGGACAGCAAAAATGTGAAATTCCTGAAAGAGTATATGATGTTATGATATTATGATTACAATAACAGATAGGGGTAAAATAATGGATAAAATATGTGTAAACCAAAACTCGTTAACAGATAAAATATATTGAAAGTTCCCATCTATTAAGTTCAAAGTATTTTTCTCTTCTTTTCCTATCTTTCTCAAAATATAAGGGTCCAAGTATATTTTTTCTTATTTATATTTTAAGTTAAAGTTCAGTCATAATAGTACTTCCGATATCATTGATTTATACAAGTAATAAGTGATAGTAACGTAACACGTACTGTTCAGTGATATATATCTACAGAATTATTAAATATAGGTGTTTGCTAACAGGTTCTCAGTACATTGATTACACAATTAATGTTAAAACGATTTTTATTAGAATTTATGTTAGAAATACATCAACAAAATGATAAAGTATATTGTTAATATTTTAATACAAATTTATTTTTATTTCTTACGTAATAGTAGTATCTTTAAAGTATCACCTATATAAACAAATGGATGTAACTTACATCCTCTTTGGGATGATTTTTAATTTTAAGTTTTAAAATTTCTTAAAATTAAAACTAGTTTATGTTTCTAAGTTGTAGTTTTAAATTTTATTGGTTTTTAATTTTTAAAATTTGTTGACAATTTTGTCATTTTTACGATGGAAGATTAATTCCTTTCCCCAAACAACACAACAATCACTGATCACCGAATAGTCATCCAACTCTAAAAATAGGCCAAACGATTATTTGGGATTTTTTTCTTCAAATTTATCAAGGTAAAATTTAAATTAATATTTTAAAAGGGATATGTTATGACTTTGTTTTTCATATTGAACTTGTAAAAAATTTTATAACTTTAAAATCGTAAGAATTTTTTTCATCACTTTAAATTTGTAAATATTTTTTTAATAAAATCATAAATTATTTAATGATTTCAATTTTTTTGCACTTAATGTATTTCCTTTTTACTTAATAAATTAATGTATTTTTTTTAGTTTTATTTAATATTTTTTATATTTTTTACTAATGTAAAGAATTATTATTTTTTTATAAATTAAAAAATTTAAAAATTTAAATTTAAGTAAAAATATTGAAATATATTACATATTTATTTAACAAAAAATATTAAAATATTAATGTTACAAATAAACATAAAAAATATCCATTTTATAAAATTGAAGAATATAATCATAATAATTATTATGTATATGAACAAGTTAAAGGTTAATATTGTTTATATTTTTTAATTTTGTGCTTATATTTAATTGGTTTATTTATTTTATATTAGTATATTATATATATATTTTTATTTTAATAACTATTCTTATTATTAAATTATTTCGTGTTATTAAATTAAAATTATTTAAAATAATTTATAAAATAAGATTATATAATATTATGGTGCAAAATTATTAATTTAATTAATAGTAATTGTATAAATTAATTTTTTAATAAAATTAGTATTATTTGATAAATTATAAGTTAGTATTAATAATAAAATAATTTAATATTTTTGTTAAATAAATATATAATACATTTGAATATTTTTATTTAAATTTAACTTTTTTGAATTATTTTTTAATTTAAAAATAAATAATAGTCTTTAATATTTTATAAAAACATAGAAAATAAAAAATAAAAAACATTAAATAAAACTAAAAAAATTAAGGCTTTAATGTAAAAAAAAAAAAAAAAAAAAGAATCGTAGCATATATTAAGACATCCAAGTTGTAATATATATTACGATTTATTTTTTTAAAATATTAATTTAAATTTTATCCTTTAAATGATAAATTTGAAAAAAATAATCTCAAAATAGTGGTTTGGCCGTAAAAGTGCGCTGCATTATCGTCTAATTCTGAATCTTGTTTGCAATTGCACGGAGGTGATTGCCAGCGGCTGGTTTTGTGGCAAGAACAATGGCCTCGGGAGATACTAATTGAAAAAAAGAAAGTCGTGGTTGTGGGATGAAAGAGTGTCGGATAGCGGCAGCGGTGATGGGGTGGCTGGCGACAGTAATAGGGTGATGGCAACAGTGGTGGGGTGGCTGTTGTGGTGGTGGGGTGGTCGACAGCGATTGCGGAGTGGGCGGCGATGGAGATGAAGTTGTTAGGAATAATGGCTGATAGGATTCTTTCTTCGATGGAAGAGGGGGTCGACAAAAAAACCCTCAAAACATCGTACAAGAAAGTTTTGAAAAGGTGTTTCAAAAATGGGTTAAAATCCATTTCAACCTCAATTTTTTCAAACAGGTTTTATTTTTAAAATTAAGAATCAATAACTCACAATCAACTCAAATAAAATCTTAATTAATAACTCAAGTTGAACTTGTAGAAAAATTTTAGATTTGATTTTCTTCCAGCATAAAAAATTATTACATAGTGTAAATGGTGATTCTAATTAATTTTTACATAGTACATAATTGAATGGTTTTTTCTTGTGAATTGAAAATTTAACTATACATTCTATTGGTCAAAACACATGATGATTAGAAACTATAAAAAATGTGCTTCGGTATCTTTCAAAATCATGGTGGATGACAAAAATATGTAAAATATGTCATTTTTTCACAACAATAAAGATTAACTTTGTCTTTGCTATGGAATCAAAATTGATTTTTTTTTTCTCAATTCATTATCACTCCAAACATATGTCTAATAGTTTCTCACATAACACATTTTTAAAAAAAGCCGAAAAATTTATGTATATCTATGTTCCAAATTGAAGTATAGTTTCATAATTTTTTCAAAAGATTAAAACTTCTAAGAATATTTAAAGATCTAGTTAAAAAGTCAAAGATTCTAACTAAGAAATAAGAAGAAAAAAAATGCACGCGAACATTTAACAAACTACTACTTAATTTACTACCTGGAGTAATTAATATTCCTTAAGTTTATTATGAAGTCTTCTGATGGTATTGTTATAATAATAATTATAAATGACAATTTAGAAAATACTGTAGCTAGCAACGCTTGAAGAAAAAGACATTAAGAATAAATGGAATAAAAAAATGTAGAAGATTGCCGAATGAGAGGCGGTGAGAAAGCACAGGGGACAAAAATGACGGAAAAAAAATAATTTTAAGAGAAAAAAATAGACGAAAAAAAAAAAAAAAAAAGAAATAAGAATCCACAGTAAGATGTCAATCCAAGTCAACTGGATCATAAGCTGGCAACCAACGGATCCACAAACTTGTTTCACACAAATTGAGTAGTAGTACTATCAATTAATCAAACGCCCAAGACAATGGCTTTGACCTGATTTTAAAGCCCTAACGTCGCTGAGATCAATAATAACCCCATTGGGACCCAAGATTCAGAAAAAGTCAATATCTCCCCACTGCATCCAGATACTTTTTCTCATTGGGAAAATAAATAAAAAAACATTTTCTCCGTTCAGAGAGACCAAAATACCCTGATCAGAGTTAGATTAGATCTTACATACATGTAAGCAATCTCACCTACACTTTGACGGTAACAGGGACGAGACGAGAAGGGTTAGCTAAGTGGCTAGCTAGCTAGCTAGCGTGACAGTGCAGACACCCAGTGGACCAAAGAAGCCACTACTACACTATCGTCTTTTTTTATTTATTATAATTTGACCCTCTTTATTTTCTTTGCTCTCTTCCCATCTCCTTTCTTCTTTTTCTCTTTCTCTGTCTTTGATGCAAGTATGGCCGTGGAGCTCATGATGGGATGTCGAAACGACAATTTCGCTGAAGAGAATGCGGTTCGTGAAGCTGCGTCGGGGCTAGAGAGCGTCGAGAAACTCATCAAGTTGCTGTCGCAGACCCAACAACAATTCCAGACAACATCTAATTCAACCTCAAACTCAAAGTCTTCCATGGAAAATATCGACACCGACTACAGAGCTGTCGCTGACGTGGCTGTCTCTAAGTTCAAGAGGGTCATTTCGCTTCTGGGCCGCACCAGAACCGGTCACGCGCGTTTCAGAAGAGCCCCTGTTTCTCCCCCTCCTCCACCTGCGGAACCCAGAGTCTACCGTGCTACTCCGCTGCAGCAGATCCCGCCACCCACCCTTCACACTCACGCTGTTGTCACTGACCACTCCTTGGTCCCCAAAATTGAGAGAAAGGACTCTTCCAAGACTATTCATTTCTCCTATTCAAATTCGTTCGTCTCCTCCCTCACCGCCGGCGACACCGACACCAAACAACCTTGCTCGTCGTCGCCGGCCACGGCTTTTCAGATCACGAATCTCTCTCAGGTCTCCTCCGCGGGAAAGCCTCCACTTTCGTCCTCTTCGTTGAAAAGGAAGTGTAGTTCTGAGAACTTGGGCTCTGCCAAGTGTGGCAGTTCCTCTAACCGATGCCATTGTTCAAAGAAAAGGTATATATGTATATATGAGTGAATCTCTTTTTCTTAAATTGTAATATATATATATATATATATATATTTATTTGTGATGTATGGTTCTGATGTATTCTGTTTTGGATTGGTTTGTTGCAGCAGAAAAATGAGGCAGAAGAGGGTGGTAAGGGTACCAGCTATTAGCTTGAAGATGGCTGATATTCCACCCGATGATTACTCTTGGAGGAAATACGGACAGAAACCCATTAAAGGATCCCCTCATCCAAGGTACATAGCTTAACATTATTAAAATTATATTGTAAGCACCTTCACATCGTGTTCTGATTTGAATTATACACCACTTAAGTACCTAATAATTTTATGATTTTATCATTGTATATGTTGGCTTGCTCGTTGACCCTTCAATTTCAAATTTCAAAATGGACCCATAATTTATTATGTTTTACTAAATTGAATCCCCCTAATTTGTTTCCTTTTTTTTTCTTTCCCGTATGGTCTAAATTTAGAAAGATCCTGAAATGGTTTTTTTCTTTCTGTCCTCTACCTTGAGTTTTTATTTATGTGATGTTGTGGAGTTAATTTTGAATGGCTTGAGTGAGTGCTAGTGGTAGTGAATCACTCACTGATTTGAGTTTTTTTGAATAATTAATTGCAGAGGTTATTACAAGTGCAGCAGTGTTAGAGGGTGTCCAGCGCGCAAGCATGTAGAGAGGGCTCTTGATGATCCATCTATGTTGGTAGTTACCTATGAAGGAGAGCACAATCATACTCTCTCTGCGGCAGAAGCTACTAATCTCATCCTCGAATCCTCTTGACTAAATTAATCATCGTTTTCCCATCACAAAGTAGTATATTCTGATCATGTCATTCATGGCTTGTACAATTGAAATTTTTACTCGCGCAGAGTTTTATCTCGAAGGAGATTAATTGATGGGGTGTTCCAGGTTCAGATATGTTCTATACAATATTGGATTCCTTTATCTTTTTTTTTTTCTCTTCAAAGACTTGGACCGACACTGAATCTGAATCCATCACGACTAGAATTTTCTTTTCTTTTCTTTTTGAAAAAAGGTGAACAAGGCAAATTTGGTAGCGGATTTAATTTAATTCAATTCTAAAGAAAAAAAGGAAGTGGGGCTTATTTCCTTTTGATTATTTTTTTGCTTTTCTATTTGATTGCTTTGCATGTGGTGCTTATCTTGGATGCTCAAAATCTCTATCAACATTAATGGGGGAGTTTCAATGAAAGAAACGGAGTCAAAGAAGAGGACGGACATGTCGTGTTAAAGACAGTTGACTAAAAGAGAGAGTAGTTGGGACGGCAAATTATAGTGAGTGAATGAAGGTGAGGTGTGTGTGATAGGTAAAGGAGAGGGAAAGAGCGATAAAGAGGGTTTTTAATGCAATTTTGTTTGGACCGTTTGGCTTCTAGGATAAAGGTTGGCTAGAAGTTTAGTACACTTGATGAGAGAGGGGTTCGTGATCCAGAAAATCCTATGTGGGAAAACCTATGCCAAAGTCAAAATGGGTGGGTGTGGAATTGAATCAGTTGATAAGTTCTAACACTGAAGGGTCCTACCTCATTTGTTAATTTGTTTATTTGCTTACTTTCCTTTGCCTCTGCCTTAACGTTAGGTTTAATTTTTGGTGCGCATATCTTCAAGCCTTCTTTTGCTCATTCATAGATTTCGTTTCACCATTTACATGCATGTGGCCTCCTCAATTCTTGTCTTATTTTCTTTCCATACTTTCTCGCAGTCCAAGTCAAAAACATTGTTAGGCTTAAATTCTGGTCATATGATAGGTTGGGATGGAAATAGGTTAGACTAATAAGTAATAAGGCTTTACTTTAATAGAATTGAGAATTTGATTGCATAAAATATTTAAACTTAAAGCTTGATATCTTCTTATTATAGACTTTATTTTTAGGTTCTTTACTTCTATTTATATAAGCTAATAGACTCATAGGCCAATATAAAGATAAAAGCTAATAGACTCAGGTCAATAGGAATTTTTTTTTTTATATATAAAACAAATTATAATCTATAAAAAGTAAAATTAACTTATAAGTTATTAGTTTTTTTTTCATTTTTATCCTAACTAATTTATTTGAAAATCCTTTTTACCTCAAATAAATATATTTTTTATGTCATTTTATATTATTGAACTAGTTTATTTGTCAATCTTATCATACACTTTTAATTCCATCGGTAAGCTTATAAAGTTTCATCATTTTAACGCTTAACTTATAGATTACAAGCTTCAACCAGCTTATAGGCTAATTTTATCAAATACCTTCTTTTTGTTTAGAGAGAATCAAATACTTTCTTAAAAAATACTAACAAGTGTTCTCCGTTAAAAAACATAATTAATCACTAATCAATGTCAACAAGCATGTTAGGCAACAGATTAACGTTACCGAGAATAATTCTTAGATACTACACACTTCTCATGAGAATCATGATGATGTAAAATGTGCCATAATCAGCGTGAGGTCCACTGGATTGGTTTTGATCCAAAGAAATTATGAAAATAAGTAACAGAAAAACAACAACAAAGTAGCAAACAGCAATGTGAGGCCCATTGATAATAATAAATCATTACCATCAATTGTCGTTTTTCAGAATGACTGTTATATTTACCCAAATATGACGGATGGAAATGGAACTTGTCCTTGTTTTCTAACCTCTTTTTTGTCTTTCCAGCAGATGAATGATGTAGAGTTGAAAAGCAATATTTTCTTTCTTATCTGTTAATTTTTCATTGAAGCATACTTTTTGTATTAGAGGGCAGGGTACAGAGAAAACTATACGCAAAGGAGTCAAATAATTGGAATTTACCCTGAACGGATCATGAGTCACATTATCCAAAATGAATCCTTATTTTTTACCTTCAAATTCTTCCGGTGAGATTGATATAATGCTAAAGCACTGATTCCTACATCCTTATATTCATGAAAATTATTCATATTCCATAGATTTCTCCAAAATGACTAATAATTAGTAGCTGAGAAATGGTAGTAACACCCTTTAACATATTTTTTAAACACATTTTTTATTATAAATTAATTTTATTTTCTACTCACAAAACAATGCAAGTTTTACTTCTTATTTGAACTAATAATAGAAGGTGTATTAAAAATAATATAGGTAACCAAAAGTTTCACCGCATGCATCCATCTGCATAGTAAGAGAGATCTAAGAAAAATTGAGGACCCAGCAGTAGCTTTCACTCCAATCTTTTGGCCTGGAGCAAGCAAGTACTTCTCCAAATTAAAGAAGGGTGGGATAATGTTCAAACGTTGATGAAAGTTAAATTAAGGAAAGAACCAATATTATTATCTTAACGACACTTTCTGGCAAAGACTTGCAATAATAGTCACAACAGCCATCTAAGAGGGACAACTTTGAGGACCGGAGTTATATACAGCTGTTTTTTTCTTTTTAATAAGTAAATGTTAGTTTGTGTTAGAAATATCAATGGGGCAATTCGAATCCGTTTTCTTCTTGACCAGCATTCCATTTTAATCACCAAAATTCGTCTATCAAGTGGTGCAATTGGTTTATGCGTGTCTAGTCCAACTCCTTAATCTGATGTATTATTCAGTATTCGTCTCTAGCAAAGTATCAACTTAATTCGTGGCACTGGTAGGCCTATATGGCTATATAGTTCACAATTCAACCAACTCCAATTTCTTATTCGCATAGTCTACTACATTTATCCACCTTAAATGTACATTATAATAAACATCCGAACTGAAATTTGGAAGCATGAACTCCTTGAAATTACAATCTTCAGTGCCAGAAAACGAAAAACGAGAAAAAGAAGAAAGAAAGAAAGAATTATCTTTTACAAGCTCCAACCAAGAAGTAAACAATGCAACTATATAAATACCCAGATGGACGATATATATATAGAGCAACATTGAAGACACCAACTAAGACGAAGAAGCAGATCCTGATGAGTGATTCTTACAATATTGAATGCTACTCTGGTCCATTTTTTCCAGCACATAGTGTCCCAAACTATGAGTAGCCTCCACCAAATTTTCCTTGCACAGAAACTCATTCCCAGAAACCTTCTCCACTTTCCCCGAGAAGTCATGCACAAACACATGCGTCTTGGGGTTCCCACCCTTCTTGCTCCGGGCAAGCACGCCGGCGGTGAAGATCGGCGACATTCTTCCGGGAGCGTCCGGCCAATCCCCCCTCGGACCATCCACCAATATCACATCCCAATCCACTTCATAAACATGGTTCGGAAGGTCATTGAGACCCAATTTGCACTCAGAAAACAAAAGATTCTGCACTGGCCTGCATTCATTTCCTACTTGTTCTTTCGCCGAAGCTATCAGCTCCTTCAACTCACTCCTTTTGGTCGTGTATGCCACGTCGTAAGCATCGATTTCGGGGTGTTTTTCTTCGAAATACGCGGCGTAGTACCGGTTTTCGTCGATGAAGACGGTTCTTCCGTTGTGGTTGAGGGCTTTCCAAAGGAGGGTCTCGTGGGTGAGGCCGAAGACAAGGAAGTTGCATGGCGAGGGACACTTTCGTAGCACGTCGGAGATGGTTTTGAGGTCTGAGTGGGGCATGTGGAAGGTGTCGTTGGATTTTGAGGCATAGTGGAGGAGGGTGTTTATTACAGTGGATGATAAAAGGGTGTTGGTGAAACTAGATAAAGGGGTGGAAGTGGTAGATGAGGTTGTGTCTCTTGTGTAAATGAGTGTGGCAAGGAAAACCAAGGTGAAGAAGGATATGAAGGCTAGAAGCCATAAGCGGTTTGAGCTTCCTTGTTTCTGGATATATGGGTGGAGAAGGATTAGTTTTGTGTTGCTGTTAGTGTTCTTCATGTTGGAGGGGTCAAGAGAGGGATGAGATAGGTTATTTTTTAATGAATATCTCTTTGTTTTCTGGATGAAGAAATAGAGCTGCAGATTCTGAGCTCGGGGGGAGAATTGGGGTGGAAGGTTTGATTTAAATTACAAGAGTGTAAGCAATGGGAAGGGAAAATAATATTGAGAGTGACCTTACAATGACCATATCCTTCCTTTCTGGTTCTACAATTGAAAACAATGTTAATGAGAGCGAATATTAGTAGTTGTTTTAGTTGTCTTGAATTTGGTTTTGCTTATATTCATCTTTGTGTATGTGGTTGGTATTTTTGCATTAATTAATTCCTAATATACGTATTGTTTAATTTATGAAGGTTGGTTTTGTGATTAACCAAATAAGGATGAAAATGGGAAGAGCAGTGCTGGGGTGGTTGGACTTAAGATAAGAGAGAAGGTGTAGTGACCCAATATCTAATTGCAAACCGGAGGTCGCTTTTCCTTCTTCATTTAAGCTTTGGTTTCTAAGTAAGCCCCTTTAGAATATTGGCAACTTATTAAACAAGTAGCTACCTATGAAGGGGACTAAGTACCTGCTCCAACGTTTCCACTCCTACGTACAAATACTTGTGATTTCGTTTTCTGTACGTGCTTGGTTATACATGCAACGACTTCAAAGTAAAAAGTAATTTAGATTGGGGAAGCAGATTTTCCAGCCAGGCAGCTGATAAGATAAATTGATGAAAGTGAGAATCCGAAGAAAAGAAAAGAGAAACGTGTACTTCTCACTTGTTATGACTATTCCTTAAGTTGCTGATAGTGCAAGATTAAATGTAAAAAGTAAAAAAAAATAAAAAAAATCAATGATCAGAGAAGACTAATTTTCGAGATACAACTTTCTTTAAAAGAAAAAAATATATTCTCCTTAAAAGATGTACATATTAGGGATAATAGTGTATTTTTTAAAGTTGAGTTTGGCTAAAATCTAAGTTTTAAAGTTGTATAAGAGTCTATAGGATGATATCTATAAATAAAGGAGTCTACAGGATGTTAGCAAATTTTCTGTTTAAAATGTCCTATCTTCAACGTGAGAAGGGTATATTGAAGAATTCTTATTAATTAATAATATGAGGATATGACCAAAATAATATATATAAACAAAGGTCATTCTAGTACTCTATAAGCTTAAGCTAATTTGTTAGAGTTTGTCACAGAATTTTGCACTTAAAGATAATAAATAATCTTACGAATGAATGCATGTGTATGATGCTTAGGGAGTTCGTAATTGCACTAGTGGAAATTCAATATCTAAGTTTTATTATTGTAATTTATTATTTTTATAAAAAAAAGTGTAAAATTATTCATTTCATATAATAAAAGTAAATATATATTGAATGACCTCAATAAAATCTAATAAATTTTAAAGTGAATATTAAAACTAAATAATGTAAGGGATAAACTAATTTAAATTCTATTTTAATATTTGTGAATCCTGGATTCAAAATTAAGAGAAAGGCCATGATACATGATATCATTTAATGTTTATAAAACACATATTCAAATTTTACAAATTTATGAGAAAGCATTAATAACTCTTGATTATGTATCATGTATATATTAATAAGAACTATGGTGGTCTAGGGGATCAACATTTTGGTGGTTTAGAATCATCTAATAATTTTTTTTATAAATCATAATTTATGATTATAATTAAGTAGAGAATAAATAACTTGGTTTAGTGCACCAAAAATAAGTATATTAGTTATACAAAAATACTCCATTTTTCCTGTTGTGCTTTATGTGTGTTCGCCAAATATTCCGAGCCACGAAAGAGGGGTGTGCGTTGTCTCTAAACGTTGAAAATAATGGGGGTTCAATAAGAAAAATTATCGAAGGTTGGGCCTTGGGGAAATCAAGGCCTCACATTCCCTGGGTCCAATTTGAAGTTTTGTGCAACATTTTTTAAGTGAACAATACCAAGACCTTGAGTCCTTGACAAAAAATAAAAGCTTGGACAAAAAAATAAAAAAGATAAAACTAGCCATGATCAAGAAAAATGAAAAGCTGTTGACTTGTCGGAAGTCGGAGAAAAAGCAGCATTGACCACTGACCACGATAATATTAAAGCAAATAGGAATTTGTCTGCCTTAAAGTTAATTTCGTTAAAGCAAAAGTAACTGCGGTATCTTAATATTAATAAATATAGCATTATATCATCATATTAATATACTTTTTATTTTTATTTTTGTGAATTCTCATACAATATACTAATGCTATTACATTGTAGCAAATATTATAGAATAATAAAAATATTAAATGCATTCTAACGATATATTGCTTTGAATTTGGAATCAAAATATGTTAGTGTTATATTAATGAGTGATGATTTGATGATACAAGAGGAAACTTCAACAGGAATAATTGTTCCTATGTTTGAGTCGTGTTATAAATGTCCTATTAAACTAATTTATGGTCGAGGAAAAATTTAAGGTTCAAAATCTTGATTAATCAAATTTTCTCTAACTCTCGATATTATTGAGATGTTCTGTATATGAGGCTCTCCAAACAGGTATGTCTTACATTATTATTTTGTTTACTAAGGATATTTCTTAATCCATAATAAAAATAATATTTTTTTTGAGATGAAAATTATAAAATTGATTGAATGGTAAAAGAAAAGAAAGATCACTTGCGTTTGATTTGCTTTACTAAAATGAATTTTACATTTTTCGACAAAATGTTTTCTATTCACATGATCAAAAATCAAATTTCTAACAGTATAATTAAAAAACTTCACTATTTATCAATTATGTCAAACCTTTTCTTCTTCTTATATCATTATATCTTATCTTAGCTTTTTGACCAGAGTAGTGCACATGGAAAAGTTATTTATCATCTTGTTTGGTTGTAAGAAAGGAAGGGGAGTAAAAATGAACAAGAGAAAAAAATAAAAAAGAGAAATAGGATGAAATTAGAAGTTGCTTAGTTGAAGGAAAATATAGTGAAATAACGTGAAAGTATTTGAATGAAAGATGTTTGATAAGTGAAAAAAAGAGAAGAAGATAAATTAATATTAAGTAAATTATATTTTTATTTTTTTTATTAGTATCAATATTTTATTATTATTAATATTACTATTTTAAATAATAGAAAAAAATCGACAATAATGTAACAAATTCGAGTGAACATAATCGATTATGGCATGTGGGTGCCGCCAATTTCTATGCAGTTTAGCATGAACTTTTTTGGGTTCCACTATATTTTTATTTATTTTTAGGTTATCAAATAAATCACTTTGACCCTCTTCCTTCCTCTCCCTCTTTTTTTTTTTTTTTCACAATACTAAACAAACTTTGGTGTAAATGAAAAAAAATCTCAACCTCAATAGAACAAGTTGACAATAATGTAATCCATGTATAGTGAGAAAGAAATCCAAGTGGGGGCATCAAGGTGATGGAAGAATTATGTGGCCTAGCTGGGTTGAGTTGTGGTTTGCAAAATGAAGGCTTGCCCACTCCAAGTTGAGAGTTGAGCGAAAACTCTTGGGTTTTAGACCAGAGTATACTGCGTGAGAAACTGATATCTTCACAGTTGATAATATTTTTTTTTATGTAGAGAAAATCATGTTTGATTTATTAGATAACTTTTTTTCTTGTCATGAAAATTAAAAAAACGAAATTGATAATGCTATTTTCTATTTTACTTTTTTTATTTTGATTTAAATAATACAAAATAGACAGCAACATTTTATACATTTTATTTTGTTATTAAACAATCAAAAAATGACTCATTTTTGTCTCATTTTTTTAATTTTCTTCTCTAATAAAACAAATAAAATACTACTAGTACTGTACTATCCAACCATAAAGAGAAAAAGAGAAAATTCCTAACAATGGTCACGTGATGGCGAGTGGGGCAGGATGGCGTGATTCTCACGCGAGAGATAGAATACAAAGGAGATAAAATCAAAATCAAAATCAAATCAGGAGCGTGGTTAGCGGTGCGAAAGCAAAGTTAGTTGAGTACAGATTGTACTGCAGAGAGGCGCAGAGAGAGAGAGAGAGGTAAGTCAAGTTTTTATGTTATCCGATTGAACAACAAAGAAAAGATATATAAAGCGAGAAAAACGAGGCAATTCATCATTTTCTCTCTTCTCTGCTTCTTCTTTGTTCAAATCTTAGGAGCGGAGGAGAATCAATCGAGAGAAACATGTCTGGTATCGCTCGCGGACGCCTTGCTGAGGAGCGAAAGTCATGGCGCAAAAACCATCCGCATGTTCGTATCACTACTTCCTTCTCTTTTTTCTCTGCCTTTATTTCATCAATTTCATTTCCCCCTTTCGTTCCAATCAATGCTTGTGGCTCTCAATTTTTTAGGGTTTCGTTGCCAAGCCCGAGACTCTACCTGATGGCACCGTCAATTTGATGGTCTGGCATTGCACTATTCCTGGCAAGGCTGGGGTGCGTTCTTTTCTCTTCATAGCTCTTTTCTGTCTCCACTCGCTTTCATCTTCAATGCTTAAATATCTCTGTATCATTGATTTTCTATTTGGTGATTGGGGGTTGGAGTTGGGGTTGGGGAGGATTACAAGGATTGGAAGTAAACTAGAGGGATTGATCTTTACCATTCATGAATTTATATCTATAACCAATGATTCCGGATGTAAATACCAAATCCATTTCGTTAGCATGCTAGTATTGGATGTTTGCCCTCTAGGAGTTTTGTGTGCTTTAGAGCCTTACATGTGATGGCATATGCTTTTTATTATCACTGTTACTGGAATTAGCGATGATATGACACTGCGGAATTGAAAATTTGTGGTCACATAGTTTAAGGATGGTAAAGTTGTTTGAAACTCTTCTAGGTGTGTGATGTTTCAGGCATAAGCCTTATATATAACTTTGAAGGTACATGATAAGAAATTAAGAACCTTGAGAGATCCACGCCAAAATCCCTTACTTCCAATATGACTCCAGGGATTTAAATAGTGCGCTATAGTGCTGCTATAACAGCGGAGAGGCCTCTACATGAGCCACCATAGCGGAGCAGTTCATTGTTGCTGGAATATCAAGAATTGCAGTGTGATAGTGCCACTCCCATTAGTGTTGTGCCTTTTCCTTTAGTCTATTTTGTTGCCACAGCCCCTTCCACCCCCTTCACCATCTGCTATTTCTGCCTTAATGTTTGCTTAATCATAAAGAGATAAACAACCGTTTGTAAATTTATTAAGCATTATACAAGTTTAAATAGATTTCCTGTACCTTATTTTCTCTTCATCATGATTAAATCCACAAGGGAAGCTTGGACTTAAACCCATCAACACCTAACTAACAAAATCGAACCCAATTACAACTACTGCAGAAAATGCGATTATTACTAAAGAATCTCTTTGGCTGGAAATATAGAATTAAGTAATGTAATAACTTTTACTAAAACTTCAAATTTTATGCTAATGCATCATGCATCACATAACCTTGAAATTCAAAGGATTAGTTCAATACACAGAATAGTAAAGTTGTTCCCTGGTGCAAGGGCAAAGTTGCTCCTTGGTGATTAGTTGGACATGGGATCAAATCCAAAAGCCAACCTCTTTGCATGTGTGATAGTAAGGCTGTATATAATTACCCTCCCTATACCTTAGCACAGCAAGGAGCCTTTTGACACCGGGGTATGTTAGTTTTTTTACATTCAACAATATTTAAAATTAATTTTTCTGGTTGGGATGAGAATCATACATGATACACCCAGGAAACATGGGGGAAAGGAAGGAAAACCAATGCCATCTAGGTGCTTATTATTGACCTTTTGCATTTAACATAATTAGGGTGTGCATGACAACCATTCTGTTCCCCAGCACTGTTTCTAAGATGAAACAGTTTTTTCTGATTTTGTGCCTTGGAAGAGTTATGAGAATCATAATTACGTTTGTTAACACATTTTATTTTTATTCCGAGAATCATAATTACGTTTGTTAACATAATTTGTTTTTATTCCGAGAATCAAAACTATGTTTGATAACAATACAAATCTATTGCTTTACTTTTTTGTTTACATATTTCATCAACTATATAAAATAACAATTTGCAATAGATTTTAACCAAAATGTCAACATTTCATATTTTAAAAAATTATCTAAAAAATTATAATATTTTATTGTCAATTTTTTTTTACAACAAATGCTAAAATATAGAAAGAGTTCTGTCTTTATATATATATGGACTGGTGACACCTGTACCCCACTCTATGGCACACACCCTAGTTGTAGTAGACGAAGATGGTCACCTAGGATAGGCAGACAAACCTGAACCTTAGAAAGTTGCCAGCAGAGACGCTACGGGAGAACTGCCTTGGATGGTAGACTCGATCATCTCTTTCAAAAATGTGGGTTTGTTCATTTCAAATTGGTCAAGGGTTCAGACAGGAGATGCTGCTAGAAGGGCTCTTGCCCATGTCTAATGCCTTATTCTATTCTATGAAGATGAAGAGCTAGTGCTATAATCAGATGTCGGAATAGCAGCTGCGAAAGGAAACATAAAGCAAGGAGGATCAGGAACCATAGTGAAATATAGAAAAGCCAGGAAAAACAAAACCAGAAAGAGAGACACCAATGAAACGTAGCTCTCCAATACTAGTGTATTTTTGCTAAAGAAAAGCTCTGAAAAGCCCATGAGCAGATTAATCATAGGAGTTCAAAAAAAACCCTTTCTCAACAAATTTACTTGATCTTAAACCATGTAAAGTGTATAGATGACAAAGTCCCTAATCCTATGTGAATATCCCCATTTTCATTTGTTCATGACTGCATAGGGGAG
This sequence comes from Glycine tomentella, assembly GCA_007407185.1. Taxonomy (NCBI): domain Eukaryota; kingdom Viridiplantae; phylum Streptophyta; class Magnoliopsida; order Fabales; family Fabaceae; genus Glycine; species Glycine tomentella. The sequence goes on along the minus strand of PYAF01004539.1, from coordinate 1,812,602 downwards.
GGCATGCGGGCAAGCATAAATATACAAGGAAAAAGCCCCAATTTGAAAATTCAAGAGCTCTAGCCCCAATTTCAAAAATCCGAAAATTTGCAACTTCAATTTCTAATCACAGGTCATGAAAGAAGAAAAATTAAAGGTAACAAAAAAGCATTACTAGTAAGAAGATGAAGAACACGAGAGAGAGACGTGCAGGTGGGAACGGAACGTGAGTAGAGACACGCAACGCAAGTCTGGAACGGGCGAGAGAGAGAGAGAACTCAAGAGATGGTTTAGTGTTGTTGTGTCTGGAGTGGGCAACGAATGAGTGAGGATGAAGAGGAGATAATGTAGAAGAAGAAAAGCAAACGAGAAAAGAGGGGAAGAGAGGACTTACGCAGAGTGGAGTTCGTATTTGTGCGTGTAATGGAGAAGCAACAAATTTTTTAGAGGAAAAAGTCATTCTCGTTTTGTGCTCTGGAAGACAGAAGCATAAATTTTTTTATTCTTTTTTTATTTCTCCGCACAAAAATTAAACCAGTTCATCCCAGAATTAAAAAAAATAAACCAGTTTTATAAACACTATTCTTATCTATTTTTGTTCTTGAGAACAGAAATTAAAAAAAAAAAAAAAATTGATTCTGGGAAGGTTGTCATGCACACCCTTAAGGTCCATACAAATTACTCAAATATTTTATTACTATGAGCTTATTTCAGTGAGTCATGTTCTCTGACTTCGTGCCTTGTATTAGATTTGCAAATGAATGAGCAAATTGTTCAATAGTGGACACTGTTATTTCCGTCATGGTAATTATTCTGCATGTCAATTGTTGCAGACTGATTGGGAGGGTGGATATTTCCCACTGACAATGCACTTCAGTGAAGATTACCCTAGCAAGCCTCCCAAGTGCAAATTCCCTCAAGGTTTCTTTCACCCTAATGTGTATCCATCTGGAACTGTTTGCTTGTCCATACTTAATGAAGATAGTGTAAGTATATTCTTTTGATAATCGCAAGACTTCTTGAAACTAGTAATGTGATTTTACATGCTTCCTAGTGGATATATTTATAGAATCATTATTTTACATTTAGGGGTGGAGACCAGCTATAACAGTGAAGCAGATTCTTGTGGGCATCCAAGACCTGCTTGATCAACCAAATCCTGCTGACCCTGCCCAGACAGAGGGTTATCATCTATTCATCCAGGTAGCTAACCTAAAAAATCCTACACTTTTCACTGTTTATTAAAAGAAACTTAAATTTGTTGACTACCTTCACTTTTTATTTTTTTGAATTTTATTATATTATTACTTTACAATGTTGGGGACTCATGGGGATACTCAAACAAGGATGAGAGTCAAAATTACCTCAAGAAGGGGGATGGAGAACGGGGAGGCTCCACTTAGCCCTGTCCCATGCGGGTGCCATCTTGGGGTTTCAGATTTTAGTTTTGCATTACCAAAGGTGTGTCCTTATATAATAATAATTCTTTCTGCAGGATGCGGTTGAGTACAAGAGAAGGGTCCGACAGCAGTCAAAGCAATATCCACCTCTTGTCTAGTGTTATATCTGCTCACTTTAGGAACTATTATAGTATGTTAGTTGTTGTCAGTTATTTCTTGTTCTGTGTTAAAACTGTTATGTGATTGTTGGCTGCCATAATATGCAGACTCCATGCTTTTAACAATTCCTGCTTACTCTCAGGTCTGGATAACGTGTTAATATATAACAATGTGAAAGTCAACCAATAATACTTGTTGGCGACACTTGCTATGCCTGATGTTCGCTGGTACATTTCTATATGAATGATAAATTTACTGTGATGGATTATATGATATTATGACTCCTTCCCTGGAATTTGCTGTTTCTATTATGGAGATCAAACCTAGACCTAGTAGCCAACTGATTTGTCATTTAACTCCTTTATCCGTGTCCCATGGCAGCATAAATTATCACTGAAAATTTTGCTACCTAGGTGATGATGAAGGTTTTTCTTCTGACAATTTGCTTCAGTGGCATATGCTGTGAAAGCTGCTTGATTCCTCCCCCAAGCAAAAGAAGCGGGGGAGAATATTCACAAAATTTCTTATCCATTAAGGTGTAAGAATGACTTAGTTGCACTCGTTGTATGCTTATATGTTAGTTTTTCACTTTTTTCCCATTATGTTATTCACGGTGTAGTGGAGAGGTAGAGTTGGCTTGTGGATGATGTAAATTTACGTGCTGATACCTGAATAAAGGAAATGGAATTCTGCCCATTTCTGCGGAAATGACTTGGCCTTTCAGACATTTGTCATCATCACTATCCATCTATTAAGTTCGTGAGGAGACGTTGTAAAATAATGTTTGATTTATTGATTGATGCTAAATTTAACTACTACTGCAGTTCATTTTTTAAGAATTGAATAAAAAATATTTCGCTTCCCATTTCTGCGTATCCGAACTTCCTCCGAAGTTTTAGGAGTACTGAACGAATAGCCACAAACCCAAGTTTGGAAAGTGAGGTGTTGCTGGAAACAATCATTTGGTTGTCTCAAATCAAAACTGCTTCCGTTCTCAAAAGAATGTATACGATAAGTTTCGAAACACAAATTAAAATAGCATTTCAAAGTTCAAACGTGCCTTTGATTTCCATTTAAAAAATACTGTTTAAAGTAATTTTCAAAAACAAAAAAAAAGTTGTTCGATGTCTTTCTTTGATGAATTTGAGTGGATTTCCCAAGGGGTTTCACCTTTGTTTTTTTGGCTGAATTCATTAAGAGTATTTTTAATGGTAAGAGATTTTAGATTATTTTTTGCTGAATCCTACAAGGTAATATAGGGTTGAAGTTCATCTTTTCTATTCTTTTGTTTGTAATGTATCTCATTTTGACATCTTAGATAATTTTTAATGTATTTCACATGAATTCACTTTTAAATATTGTCACATGTCTCTTCCTCTCATTTTTTCTCCTCTCCCTATCTTCATCACATGCTGCGTCTTCTTTTTTTCTCTCCTTTCACAGGTCTTTTTTTCTTTTTTCTCTTCCCTCTCTCATTTCCACACGTTCCTTCTTTCTTCTTCTTCCTTTGTTGCGACTCACCCCTTTTGCCTTCCCCTCCTCCGCAGCCTATTCCCTTCACCTTCCCCTCCTCCGCGACCCATCCCTTCCCCCTTCCCCTCTGTCGGGGCCTGCCCCTTTCCCCCTCCATCAGTATGTTTTGTTTGTTTTGTGTTCTTCTTCATCTCTTTCTGTTGGTCTGAGTCCTTTCGTGTTTTGTTTGTTTTGTGTTCTTCTTCTTCATCTCCTTCTGTTGGTCCAAGTAATTACAGTGTATTTTTTTATTGAATATTTTATTTAATTGACAGGAGTCTTCAATATTTAACTGTTACTTATCTATGCATGGTTATATCTAAGTAATTACTCTTATCTCTTAAATTAAATTAAATGTGTTCTTTTTCTTCTAAAAAGACATTAACTTAGTTTACGTGTTTTATTTCTTTTTGGTACATAAGTTTCCGTGTTTACTTCGCCGATGATGCAGCTCATGCATTTGCTTTTGTTTTTGGTTTCTTTCTACTGCGTCTTAAAAGAACCAGGACATTAAAAAATGATTACTTATCCTATGGAGTAACAAATCTTATTATATTTATATTTTTTCTTCTTTTTCTCTGTTGGACAACACATTGTTATTCATCAAACATCTTCCTTTCTATCGAGGCTTGTTAGGGGCTTACCTTGTGCTTAGACCAATGGTTATGATAAAACTCCAAATTTTTATTAAAAGCATTGTAAAGAAAACGCTAAGTTGTCGACACGATCGTAGATTCGTAGTACATGCTCACGAAAATGATGATGGACATCCTCAGTACTAGAAATTACAAAAACAATGAAACTAAGAAAAACAAAATGATGGATGTCCCTGGGATATTTATACTGCTAAGACGAAGAGTGTCCCAAAATACATTACTCTTGTTCAAAAGATGGAAAAGCAGAACCACTCTTAAGGATTGGGTGCGGTCTCTTGAGCCTCCTTGGAAAGCTTGATCTCCTTGAGCTCCCGAATCAATTCCTTCATGTTGTTGTGCGAAGATCCACCAACCTTTATAGCACTCTTCGCCGCAACGCTTAGCTCCTTGGCTCTCTTCCTCATTCCTCCGTCTTCTTCTTCCTCAGTCATCAACGAAGCAATCGCGTTTCCAATCTCCTCCCGTTTCACCACCTCACTCCCAAACTCGTTCCAGTTCCTCCACTCTTTCGCCCCCACCGCCACCCCAATCTTCAACACATCCACCACCAGCTTCTCATTGAAAAAATGCTCCGCAAACAGAGGCCACGTCGCCATCGGCAACCCCGCGTTCACGCTTTCCACCACCGTGTTCCAACCACAGTGAGTAAGCAACCCTCCAATCGCAGGATTCTCCAGTATCAACAACTGCGGGGCCCAACCCCATATTAAATACCCTTTGTTAGTTTCCTTCATTCTCTTCTCAAACTCCTCCAAAAAGTTATCTCCTTCACCCCCATCGTTTTTCCTCACCACCCATATAAAATCAAGCCCCGAATCTTCAAGCGCACGTGCGATTTCAACGAGCTGAGAGTAAGGGAACTTATTCATGCTCCCAAAACTCACGTACAAAACAGAGCCCTCTGCTTTGGAGTTGAGCCACTTAAGCCACCCTTCTTTCTCTTCTTCTTCTTCTTTAGCATACCCTCGTGCAGCTTTATCTTGAGCATCCTGGTTCGCCCACAACGAAACCGGTCCAATTCCCCAACTCTTAGTTCCCATGACGCTCTTGTAATGCTCGTAGTAAGCACTCTCGAGGTCATAGAAACTATTGAAAAGTGAACCGTAACTCTTTTTCTCTGACAGCTTAATCGTCTTCATCAGTTCAGTGTACTGATTCGGAGACCTAAGCCAATCCGGCAACTGCAAGCGCGTCATCTCCAAGTTGTCGGGTAACCCAGGTAACACGAACTTGTCGGTATCGGATTTTGCTTCCAAGTGGGGTGCGTATTGTTCCACGGAGTGCGCAGCGGAGCGAGCGAGATAACTTGCGCCGTGGAACATGATCCTCGGAATGCCGAGTTTAGCAGCAGCATCGACACTCCAAGGGTAGAACATGTCGGTGACGATGAAATCGGGTTGCAAGTCATGGAAGAGTTTTTCGAAGTCTTGTTGGAGAATGGCTAGGCCCATGTAGATTCTCGGGGTCATTTCCCGAGGCGTGTCGACGTTGAAGGCTTCGATCCCAACTGGGAGACCCACTTTTGAGGCGGGGAAGTTGACAACGTGCGTTCTGATGGGACGACCGCGACTCGCATCTAAATCGATGGACTTTTGGAAAACGGTGGCGTTTTGTGCGGTGGTGATGATGGTGACGTCGACGTCGTGCAAGGCGAAGAGTCTGGCCATGTCCACTAGCGGGATTATGTGACTAGTGGAAAGGAAAGGAAGGAAAATTGACTTTAGCTCACCCTGCTTCGTCTCCATCGCTACTCTATTGTTTCAACACTTGGTGCTAGATGCATTTATATTTATACTACTAGTTTCTTCATTTATTTATACCAACATTAAAAATTCCCAAACTGATAATGCTTAGATGCTGTACAAACACGAGAGACTCGAGGTTATTTTGTTTTTGTTTTATTTTGTAACGCGAGTGCCTCGTGGCTCCCCAGTCTTTCACTAATGCTCGGATTTGGATTTACGTGTATTTGTATTAGATTTGTGGTGTGAAATAATAAGTTATTTTTTCATCATGCCATAAAAGCAACAAACATTTGCTGCTATTTTGAGGAATGAATTTGATTCTTAGTATCATACAAACACATTATCTGAAGATTTAGATTTTGTCATTTGTTTAAAAGGTACTAATGAATATTTAGATTAATGAGTAAAGAATATTTTTAGTTTAACTAATGATATTTAGAATCTCTCAAAAATACTAATGGTCTCTACTCTCTAGAATACCGTCTATAACAGTCATTTTTCCTTAGATTTGAATTACCTCCGAAGAAAAATACCAAAAGTATATAAAAAAATCATCAAAAGTTATGTGGCGGTAAATCTTTTAGAATTTTTGACAAACTGAATAATATATTCAAGACTATTGGCTAAAATAAAATAATTTTATACTAAATAATCTATGCAGTTAGTAGTACTTTTTATTATCTTAAGTTATAAAAATTAAATTAATAATATCTTTTAAAACAAGTGTCAATAACTAGACCAGCAAATTAATCCAATGGACTTAAAATAACAAAGTCACAATGACTTGCGCCAATAAGTCATTGAATCCTCTGTCAGCTACGTGGGTCCAGGCTAATCTGGGAGCTATTTTCTCCAACCAGTGTAGCTTTTAGACGAGTTCGGATTTTGTTTTGAATCATCTCAACCCAGTTTAATGTCATATATAGATTTTTAAAAAATATAACTTTTTTAAATAGTTGTATATTATGAATAAATTTCTATTTAATAATATTTTGTATAACATAATCTCATGTTTATAATGGTTAAAATATATATTCATTTAGCTTTATACTTTTTTTTAATATTTTGACTAAGGTTAATATTAATATATTATGTTAAAATGTCGTGTTAAATCAATCTCGTCCCATATATTTTGAGTCAGGTTGAGGTAAAATGGGTTTCCGGAGTGGATCACGTTGAACAAGGAATAAACTATGTTAAGTATGGAGTCTCGTACTTCTTTGTCTTTTAATACATTTAATTGCTTGGTTAAAAAAAAAAAATATGATTTCTGAAATATGGATTCTCCAACTTCTACATTTGTGTATTATGAGATCGTGGTAATGAGTTGGATTATGAGATTGTGTAATTTATTATTACACCAAATTGAACAAATTAATTAAAAAGAAAAATCAAAAGAGTAATTTAGCCAAATAGTATAAATGGTGACAGGAAAAGGGGAAGAGAGATTAATTTCAGCTTGTTAAACTATTCTCCTTCTCCAGTAGTTTCGCATGGCTACTTCATCTATGGGCCAAACCCACTAATACGCTGACATTAAATAAAAAAATTCCCAGCCCATCAACTGAACAAAACCATTGAAAAAAAAAATAAACTAAAATTCTAGGGCTTGTCAAGTGTGAACTTGGAATACCATGGACGACATGGCTGCCTACTACTCACAGCCCCAGCCGTCGGGCCTTCTCCCTTACCAGTACTACCAACAGCCGCCTCCGCCACCTCCTCCGCCGATGATGGCGGTAGTGCCACCTCCCCCAGGCGCGGTTGTCCCGCCGGCGCACCACGTGCATCCGCCGTACGTGGCTCAGCATCAGCAGCAGACGGTGTACGGTTCCTACGGTGCTCCTCAATCCTCCACCCACGAGGTTCGCACTCTTTTCGTCGCTGGCCTCCCCGAAGACGTAAAACCCCGCGAAATCTACAACCTCTTCCGCGAATTTCCCGGATACGAGTCCTCGCATCTTCGGAGCCCCTCTAATTCGTCGCAGGTACAATGAATTCTTAAATTCCTTGGGGTTTACGAATTGTATTAAATTGCTTCTCTAACGTTGTTTTTTGTTTGTTGGCAGCCTTTTGCTTTCGCTGTGTTCGCGAGTCAGCAGTCAGCAATCATGGCAATGCATGCTCTGAATGTGAGAATCTTGTTGTAATTTAACTGTTTTTGTGTTACATGTTCAAATGCATTTTTCTATGCTTGGCATCACTGATTTTGATTAATGTGGTTTGCAGGGACTGGTGTTTGATCTCGAAAAGGGTTCCACTCTTTATATTGATCTTGCAAAATCAAACTCTAGATCTAAACGCACAAGGATAGGTGTGTGTTTTGATTAGCTTTTTCTTGCTATTCAAGAAAACTTATAATCAAAATGTTACTGATTGATTGATCCTGACAAGCAGATGATGAGAGGGTTGGCGCGGATAAGAAAGCTAGAGGCCTTACACCGTCATGGGCCACTCCTGATTCTGGTAAGATGATGCTGTTAGTTTGGTTTTAGTGCGTTGATTTTGCCTGTGCATATGGCTTTTGTGAAGTTTTTTTAAGTTCACTATTGTTGTGTTATCGTCTATTTTGTTGCTTGGAGGTTAGTTAACTATTGATCACACCGAGGACACTTTTACCTTTGAGCTCACATTGCACGTGTTTTGCACTCTTCGGCACTAGCAGGTGTTGGCAGCATTCACATGCCAGGAATGGGTAATCCTGCTTTCAACACGAACACGTTTGGTTATCCATCTGCACAAAGGTCATCTGCACTACTTAATCACAGTTTTATTATGTGGAAGTTGATTGCTTCTAACTCCGATAAAGCACATTTTCCAA
>PYAF01004539.1:1781834-1794012 GCA_007407185.1 Glycine tomentella | reverse complement strand
AACCATTCCAAACAATAAAAGAATTGAAAAAATCATGATTTTTCTTTCTTCTCAAATCATGATTTTTCTTTTCTACTTAAACAAACAACACTATTAGAAAAATATTTAGTATAATCTATTAAATAAATATTTTAGATTATTTGAATATTAATACGTAACGTTTTTATTTAAAATACAGTAAATAAATTTTCTCAAATAGATTTAACTTTAATCCTTTTAGTTATTATATTAAGATTATTTATTAACTTTTATTTTTAACATACACCTTAATTTCTTAATGAAGAGTATTTTTAAATATATTTTAAGTTTTTTACCCGTAGATCTTTTTTCATTTTTTTCTTATCACTATATTTTATTAACATCACATCACAGTCAGTCAATCACACGTTGGAATTATCACTTTTTCAATTTTTTTCTTCCTAATTCTTTCTTCTAAGCACACAGATATATCGAAAAATGAGTCGGAGATTATACTTTTTCCTTTAAGAAATTTTTACACAAATAAATACTTGCACTAGTTATATATATATATATATATATGTATATATATATATATATATATATATCATAAAACCTTTTTCACCGCTTTTAATTTTGTATATTATATGCACATCGATAAACATATAAACATATAATATAGATATCTTTACATTTATATTTTTGTTCTGATTATCTTTAAGAATAAATAACATATATACCGATAATTTAAATGTATTTTACTTTATTATTTAATTAGAAACTGTCTTTTATAGTAAGTTTGTCAACTTAATTATCTTATAATTCGTATCAACCATGGTTTATGATTAATTAATACTATAATTACTTTCACAGTAATAATATTATTTTCCTAGTTGCCTACTAAACTTTATTCCATTTTTTCTATAAATTTAATTTAGTAAGTATTGTTAATATAAAACTTTTTAAGAAAAATATCTAACAAAATTTAATTATTTGACTATATAATCTAGTTTATTAATATGGTGATTGATTGAATTCATCTAATACGTATGCATAAAAACATTATAAAGAGTTTTTTTTTTTTTTGAACGGGAAAATATTACAGAGAGTAGAATATGTAAATGTAGTAGTTTATATAGATTTGGAGAAGACAATGTGCGTGGGGAGGGAAAAATCTAAACAGAGAAAACAATACTATCAACCATGCATTGTTGTTGTTCATGAAAATAGATGGCGTTGTCTGACTTCCACAACCTGCGTCTTAAAAGGGACGGTTTTGAATTAAAATTACAAATATCCAAGGAAGGACAAAAGGGAAAGGCATTAGCCATATTATTAGTGTATATTTGGCTTATGGTTGTAAAATTAATTATGAGTTGAGAATTAATTTTTAATATATTTTTATATGTTTATTTTCAGATTAAAAAACAATTTAAGCTTAATTTTGAATTTTAAATTAATTATAAATCGAAATAATTTATGTGTTGGATTTAAAATTTTATAATAAATTTTATTTTTAATGTAATTTTATAATAAAATATAAAAATAAATCGTATCAATTTAAATTAATTTTGACTATATTTATCCAAATACTAATGAATATATGGAGTAGGGGTGTTCATCAACCGATCCAAACCGATGCAAACCGCGGTGACCGAACCTAAAAATCGAAAATCGAAATAATCGAAAACCAAAAAATTGAAAACCGAAAAAAACTGAAAATTTTCACTGGATTGGATCGATTTTCGGATTAGTTGATGAAAATCGATTCAATCCAAACTGATCCAATTATAAACCATACCTTACCCTTTATCTATTTGGGCTTATTCCCAATCATAGCTCAAAAACCAAAAATTCAATACATTACTCTTTATTTTGTCTAATAAATGTGTTTGTTCAATGAAAATTAGAAAATGATGTTTGTTTTTGTCTAATGAATATATTTATTTATGTCAGATACTTCTTATTTTGATAAAAATAAGTTACATAATTTTATTTTTAGACTTTTCAAAAAATCGAAAATCAATCCAATCCAAATCCAAAAAAATTGAATTGGATTGAAAAAAATTTTCAAACCGAATAAATGATCAAATGATTAAACCGAAAGAATTGAATCAGATAATTTTTTACTTCAAAATCGATCCAATCTACAAACACCCCTAATATGGAGAAACAAATATCGAAACTTTTATTTTTTCTTAAAAAGGAGGGGTCGAGTGAGTGATTTTGTCGGTGAATTAATAATTTAAATGGAAATCGAAAAAAAAGAGAGATTATTATTGATATTATTATATCTGGTTGGTAATTGTTTTTTGGGCATTAAAAAAAAAGCTGGGGTTGAAAGGAAGCATGCCAACGTGGAGGCTTACCCAGATGACAAGCTTAGTGCGCGAGTCGCATGACTATCTCTCCCTTATAACCCTTCCGTGTCTTTTACGAGTTAGATTTCTCATTCGTCATGGAACAGATTCACTCTCTCTCTCTTTAGAGATTTGATTGACAAACACAACGAATTTCAAAGCTAGCAACTTTATAGAGAGAGAGAGAGAGAGATGGAGGGTGAAGGAAGAAGAAGAGAAGGAGGAGAGAGAGAAACAGTAACAGCAGCAGCAACGAGGAAGGTGGTGGAGGGTGCTGATCAGAGAAGATACAAAGGAATAAGGATGAGGAAGTGGGGCAAGTGGGTCGCTGAAATTAGAGAACCCAATAAGCGTTCAAGGATTTGGCTCGGTTCCTATTCTACCCCTGTCGCCGCCGCACGTGCCTACGACACCGCCGTCTTTTACCTCCGGGGACCCTCCGCGCGTCTTAACTTCCCGGAGCTTCTCGTCGGAGAAGGCGCCGCCGCCCTCACCGGCGGCTGTGACATGTCGGCGGCTTCTATTAGGAAGAAGGCCTCCGAGGTCGGTGCTAGAGTCGATGCTCTTCAGGCAACCCTTCACCATCATCACCACCATGTTGCACCACCGTCGCAGCTTCTCTCTGCTGGCGGTGGTGGTGGGTCCGGTGATTTCGCAGTGCGGGTTGTTGACCTGAATAAGATGCCCGAACCCGAGAGCTCGGACTGTGAGTGGAACGTGAATTGAAGGAAAAGGGAAAAAGGTGCATGTTTTCATATTCAGGTGGTGGTTATTAACGTGCGCCGGCTGAGGCAAAATGATGTTGTTGATGAGGCCTGTGGTGGTGGTGGTGGTGCGGAGTACTGTACTGTATCTTTATTCCTTCAACCTTCTCTCTTGGGTAGTTTTTCTTTTTAATTTTTAGATATTACAAAAGAAATTTTGGCGTTGTAAAAATATGTTAAATGTAAATTAACTAGTCCAGTAGCAGTTTCTTTTTCTTCTGAGTTATCTGTCTCTTGAGTAGTTTTATTTTACCTTTAAATTTCTTAGTTTATTATGTCTTCCTGGTTCTGAGAAGGTAAGAAAAAAAAAAAAAGATGTGGTTTTTGGTGTGTGGAACGGAATTCGGCGGAGATTATGAATTTTTGGAATGAAAGTGAAGGTGGGTTTTACCATAAGTGAGGTGTGTTGTTTTGGGGTTAGAAAAAAAGAATAGAATGAAGCAGTGGAAGTGAAATACTAAGGTGGAGGGAGGGGACAGCAATGGCCTACGGTGCCCAGCAGTTGGGTACAAAAGGAAGGAGTGAGCCATGCTAACCGCTAAAGTAATAATAATAACTACTAAAAAGTGATAAGATTGAGAGTTAGGTATTTTTCTGGTTATACACTGTTTCCTGATTATTGAGTTGTGAAAGGGGAAATGGAATGGGCCACTGCCAAGGGAAAACGTTGTGGCCACTGCTGTTTTGACAACGATGGATGATGGGGTCGGTTAATCGGTTTTGTCGTCTCAGATTTTTATTTTCCCTTCTAATTCTAGTCAAATCTCAGACAACAATCGTATCGAAAAATAAATAAATTATATATATAAACGAGAAACAAAGAGGAAAAAAAAAAAAAGAAAATAGAGAGAAAGAGATGTCTCCATGTGAAAGCAAAATTACAGCTCCTCTATTGATTAACAAATATCTTTGAGGAGGATTTCTGATTTGAGTCTGAGCTGTACCCCATATTTGGTTTGCTACGATCGGAGAGTCCATGATTAGCGGAGAATTAGAGGATTTTTAACCTTTATTTGAGGTTTTTTATAGCTGTGGTCCTGTGGATTGCATCGTGCTTGACGTAAGTAGGCGACTAATTAATTAATGATAAAGTTAATCTCCCGTATTAAGAATAAGATATAGTCTTCATAAGCCAAAAGAGATAAAATTACATAAAAGGCAAGGATAGGGTAAAAGACAAATGTAGAATTGGATGAGCGAAGAGGACAACATCCTCGTGCTCGGTTATTTAGGAGTTTGGTTTTTATCTATAGGCCGTAAGGGCACCAAATAACGTGGAGATCAGTAGAGAGGCAAGTAGTATGGCCAAATTGACCAAAAGATCAACATTAGGCAACGAAGTCGTCCTTAATTTTCTCATCGTATAAAATAAAGAAACAAAAGACAGGTCCCAATCTGTTACTGTCAACCGTTCTGCTCAACAGCTAGGCATGAGTTTTATTACATTGACGTACCAAGACCAGTCATCGCTTCAGCTCAACCACTAACCGATTTAAAACGATGTAGTAGTTAGTATAGAGGTAGATTAATGCCGGTTGAAATTGTGTCTGAATTATCCATAGTCTTTGACATATGATTAATGCTGCGAGTTCACAACATTTTCAACATCATTGTCACCAAGGTGGCCCATATAAAAACTACAACGAGATCATTAAGAATAATAATAATTGCCCTTTCAAAATATTGCCCGTGACAAACATTCGTGTAAATACCAAAACAATAAGATATACATGCCTAAGCTAAAATTTTAATTCTAATTCAAGCAAGTTTCTGTGAACACTTTCTTTTTTTGGACAAATTCTGTGAACACTTGAATCGAACTACTGCATGAAAATCCAGCAACAATTTTTTTTAATGATCTTCTGAATCCTATCATGCTTTCTTTTGGTTCGCTTGTTTCATGTGGAGTGCGGCTCTTACAACATTTCCTCTTGTGATAATCCCGACCTGCAAATATTAATAATCACCATTTAGAAACATTAAAAATAAAATTAAAAGAAAAACAAAACAAATATAACAGATTGTAGGATTATCGTACCAGTCTTCCCTCAGCATCTACAACTGGTAGGCGTCGAAATTTGGTTTCTAGCAACAACCTAAAGATAGACATTTAAAAAATGCTCATCTTTTTTTGTAGGCGGCTTAAAATATACTAAAAAACAAAGTTAAAAAAGGTAAAAGCAAAGGGGGATGTTATCAAGGGTGAATAAGGAAAAAGATGGAAGAACCTCGCAGCATCCTCGAGATTCGTGGTCTCACGAACGACCATAGGGGCAGTAGTCATCAATTCACCAATCAACTTTCCGTTGGTCTTACTTAGCAGCTTTTGAACCTCATTGAAAGTCTGCAAGAGCCAATAATATCAGCAAATGTCTAGCACTCAGCTAGTGTGAGAAGCACGCATCTAAGTCGGCTATAAAAAAGTTCTATTAAGCAACATACTAATATTTATGTAAGTTAATTTCGACAAAAAGTAAGCCACAAGATTTTTATCCTCAATGACAACTTTCTCCATTGTGCAGCTTCCTTCTTAATTTACACTATGGCCAGATTTTTCTGGCCAGCCTAACTCTCCAGTATAATTGAGATTACTGATTAGTAATCATTTCTCAGTAGTTAGTTACTGCATATCACTGCCAAAGTGGGTATTTTAGCATATCTAATAATATCTTCAAAACTTCCATGAACAATAACAGCCGCAACTGAGGGGAAAGAGAGTCATAGTCACTCACAAACACACATATATTAGTCCCCCCCCCCCCCCTTTTTACTTAATAAAATGTTTAAATTTTAAGTCATTTAAGTTAAATGCATTTAAAAACAAGAAAGCATTGAAACACTTGATCATATTTAATCAATTTATTTAGTATATTTTAGAAGGGGAGGGGTTACTATGATAGAATAGACAACTGCAAAATTTCCTATAAAAGTGGTTTGGGATGCTGGTAGGAATGCCTAGAAATACTTATATATGGTAGTGATATATGGATTTTGCTTTTCCAATCCAGACCAGCCTAGCTTTTTAAGGTCTGACTACCAAAATATCAGCTCAGTAAACTCAACTTGTTTGTATTAACAATATAAAATCCAGAAAATAGTAGAATATGATGGTAAAGATGAATTAACTATCAGAGAAAGAAGTACAAACATACTTTCCAAGTACTGTCAACTTCTGGAAACATGTTGTTATCCTTTAGCCCGTGACCTGAAACCAGCATCGCGCACTTTATTTAAGCTACAGGGTCTTAATTTGGGGATAGAAACGCATTAAAAATGCTAAAAAATATTTTTATGTTATCCCATGAGAGTGAAAGTGCTGTTAAAGTTTTGATTTTTGAATAAGGTGAAAATCAAATTAACAACAAATGAGAAAGGAGCAGATATTGCTTTTTTTTAATAATAAAAAAAAAATCAATTTACCTGATATAGAGTCCAGTGCTAACAAATCATAATCTGAAACAACACCAACCTGCAGAGTATAAAAGCACCTTTAGAAATAATTTCCATGAAAATTAGTCCAGCAATGTTCTGCCTAGTTAATCTCAAATGCAAATGGGTAAGAATGAAAAACTGACCAGTTTCCAGTTATCATCAATCACGGGAAAACCAGTTATCCTGTTTTCAACAAGAATCTCCAAAGCTGTTGCAAAATAAAATGTTAGGAATTAAAATAAAAAATCCTCCCTTCCTTTCACAACAAAGAAAAATGGAGAAGAAGAATAGAAAACACTTCTACTCTGGAATTAGACATGAACCAATTATGAAAATATACCTTCATCCACAGATGTTGTGGGTTTCACCACATGTAAATCCTCTTTCTTTGTCATAAAGTCACCAACAGTGTATAGTCCACTTCTTGGCTGCATATAATGTCATGTCAAAACGTGGTAGCTACATTTATACATTTCTCATAAGTTGATGTACTCTAAGTAGTGAATGACTGAGAACATCAGGCCAAACTGACAACAACAAAAAACCAAGCCGGTCTTGATTTTGCCACCCTGAATACCAAAGAGCTTCCTCCAGTTGAAGGAGGCAAATATATGGATAAACTTGTCTGTGAGTACTTGTAATAGAAGAAAATAAAAAGACAAAATTAAATATTTTTTTAATAAATTATAATTAACTTATGCATAACGTAAAAATAAGTTTTTGAGAAGTTAATGTGAGAGAACTTTTATAAATTAACTTATGTATAATTTTAATTCATGCAGAAATTTATTTCATTTTTCTTCTTACTTTATTCTCCTATTAGTGTTTAGAAAGAAGTTTATTCAAAGAGACCCAAATAGACCTTGTTCTCTAATTTTGTCACTCTTCACGTCGAAGCATGAAACTAGATTATAAATAGGCACATCAACTGCACCAGCGAAGGAGGCATAAGAATAGCATCCGAAGGATTAGGGGAAACATCTCACTCTCTCTCTCTCTCCACAATCAATACTATTTCCAACCTTTCAGCCATTTTTACAGTCACTCTAACTCTATAACCACTAGCTGTAACATGATAAAAACATGTTTAAAATTATAAGCTCCATGACATGAAATTCGTAATGTTTTAACAAAATTCTACGCAACTAAAGCAAGTGAGCATAAAATTGTTAGAGACCGAAATCTGAATTAAAAATCTATCATCTAAAACACCAAGATATATAAAATCCTAACGGTGTTACATGACAGCAGTTACAAGAAATTCGATAAGAAGAGCATGCTTTGATTTGCAAATAGATTTGGAATTGAGTAGATAAGAATTAAGAAGAGATACCGAGACGTCATTAGCGGTGAGGGTGTTAGCAGCGAGAAGAGGCGAGAGACGGAGGCGTGGGAGAGGAGGAGAAGAGCGGTAGAAAGAAGCAGCGGCGGCGGCGAGAGGCTGCCAGAGAGGGCGGTGAGTGGCGGAGGAAAGAGGAGGGAGAGTGTGGAGATGCAACTGCAATAGAGCTGAGTCCATGTGTTTAGAATTTGGTTGAACTCCAATTCGAAACCAACCAAAGGATTGGATTTGAGTTGAGGGTTTGTTTGGGGGGTTTCAGAGTTTGGAGTTCACACTCTAATGTCTAATCTGCATAGACATCCATTTCTTCCTTTAACTGTCAAATAACACAAAATTCACCGTCAATTTCTTCTCTCCGTTTCAACGCCTATCAAAAAACAAAATATAAACTTTTTAAAATATCCTTAAATATCTCTTCAAATTTCTGGCCTGGCTTGCAAGTGCCATGAAAATATCACTTATTCATTAATTTCTTTTTAATTTAATTCAGAGATTGGGCACCATGAGGATTTGGATTGTTCAAGTGCCACATGTTTCATACTTCTTCGATATAGAAGTAGTATTTATCAGATTGATTTATTGAAATACGTAATTTTATTATGTTGTTGAATGTTCTCAACTCCAAGAATATTACCTCCTGTGACCTCGTGTGAAGAATGTATGTGATTTAAACAATAGTATAAGAAAAAAGACATATCAAAACTTTCACTGTTGTTTATTGTAATGAAATGAAACATTTCTTTTTTCAAGATGCTTTTTAAACATTTCTAATTATTTTTTAAAACTTTTTTAAATTTAAAGAATACTTTTTTATTTCAATTTAAAGAATACTTATTATAATACACGAGATGCCAATGATATATTTATTATTTAATATTCTTTTTAATTTGTACTTTTTCATCAACAATTTAATGTCATGTGAATTTTAAGGACAAGGAACAATTCTGAATTCATATATATATTTTTTGTCAAAAAATTATTCATTTAAAATGTCTAGACACTTGCACAAACACAGGATGCTAATTAAGAGCATTACATTAATACATGGCATGTAAACAATAGCAATTAGCTAGTCAATCGCGTACTCGAAACTAAGCAAATTAGCAATCCTATACTCTGGATACAACAAAACAGAATATTCAAGTTCTCTTGTTTAAAAGAAGTCTGAATAAATTATTCGCCTTTATTCATTCTCCTATTACAAACAATATTCAATTCATATATGATTGCTTGCTTCATACTTCAAGTTCCAGCTATAGCAAAATAAATAATACTTGAAGTTCCAGAAGCATTATCCAGCTCCAATTTTGTTTTTGGTCAATATCCAGTTCCATTTAAAGTTTTGCTTCTTGCACCTCCAAAAAACTCAATAGAAGGTGCACGAAGAAAAGCCTTGAAGTTGGGAAGTGAGCCCAATATCAAATTGGGGAGACCAACAAACAGCCCAATTAAAATGTAGTATTTTAGGCATTACGTAACATCCAAAAAAATTGTTTTCTGAAATTCAGAATTATTTTTAAAAACAAAGCTTTTATTTTATAATTTTATAAACCTTGAGAGTGGAATTCTCGAAGGAAAAAATCAGGAATTTAGAGTATACAATTCTACTTCCTTAAAAAAACTCATTTCTAGAAGTTAAGAATTTTAAGTGTAATAAAACTTTAGTAAGCTGACGTCACAAAAAAAATCTGTAAAATTAAAGAAAATAGGGATTTAAGCTGTATGCCTTGGATGTATCTTACCACATGATGATAGCCCAAGTTCATTTACATGGAAGTCAGCTGCTTCCTACACCAAAAAAAATTACTTTCTGCATTTTTTTCACATTTTGGATTAATCCGAAACGTAAAATTATATTCTCTGACACTTTTTTATATTCTCAATTAGCTAGTTCAAAATGTAAAATTGTATCCCAAAAATGTATAGGAAGCAATTTTTCATGCAGGAGGAAGCAACAGCCTACATGGCACATGGACATTCTAAGTTGTTAAAGTGTTTCATTTCATTCCAATCAATCAGTTGTTACAATGGGCATGGGCCTAAAAACTTAATAGCTTGTCTTTGGGTTCGAAGTTTCCAACCAATCCATTCGCGAATGAAATTAAAACATATACTAATACTAATTTAAATATTTACTTATTTAGAGAACTATTGTTAGCATTAGGGATAATTCAAATCCAAATCAAACCAAAATAAAATTAAAAAATCGCCAAAAAAAACTTGAAAGTCTAACTAAATTGATTCTTTTTTATTTGTTTGGATAATTTTTTTCAAACCAATTGGTTGGTTTGATTCGATTTCCAATTTATATTTTTGAAATTAAATCAAACTGCAACATTTATATTATGTTAGTATTATTTGTTTTATATGCATTTCATTTGAGTTTCACGTTATTTTATACCTTTATGTATATAAATTTATATAATGTATGCTACTTTCATTTTGAGACATTTTTTAAAGATATGTTTGATTTAAAATTGATAAAATTTGACATATTTTTATTATAAAAGGTTTAATATATTAAGAAGTTTAAAAAAAATTTATTATTAATTTTTTAAAAATAATTTAATTTAAAACTTGAAAACAAAGTATATAAGTTTTAATGAAATAATATTTTAGTAAAAATTACAAAAATTGTTTTTAAATACATACAAATTTCTAACGAGATTTTTACAAATTTTTGGTGTATTATTAATTATTAATTTAACTGTTTATCTTCTTCTATAAAAAAAAAATTAAGTGTTTGATCTTGTTTATATTTAGCTAACATTGTTTTCTGATAGAACATTATTCAAATTAGAATATTATATTGCCGAGTTTGAAGATAGCGAGTCTCGCGAGGCCAAAGGTCGAATAAAAAATAGGTGACGAATCTGTTTGATCCTAAGTTTGTTCGTGTGGCTAATTCGCATGGAAAAATAAACGCTTAATTATTAAATTAATTTAAATTTTAAAAGATTCAATTTAATCATCAAATTTTAAAAAATAAATCAATTTAATCATATTATTTTGAATAATTCAATTTGATTTTAAAATTTTTGAAACAAAATTGATTATTTTGAAAATTTGAGAACCAAATTTAACATTTTAAAATTTTTGATATCAAATTAATTTATTTTTACAAATTTGAAGATATTTTTTTCCTAACCAGAGATTAAAGATGTCTCTCAACTCATTATATTAGAGACTAAATTTGCGGTGAATGATACTTACTGACCTAAAGAAATTTTATATATGTTGAAAATTAAACACAAATTCTTTATTTAAATATATTATTTTCACTCATATAAATTATTTGTCAACAATTTGGATAAAAAATTTAAAGATATTAAACCATTTAAAATAATTTAAAGATTAAATTGATAATTAAGTCAAAAATAAAAGAAAGAGGATACAAGAGAAAGTGAAATCCTCCGTCTCATGATACAAACTCTTTTTTTGCTTTTTTTAATGCTATTTTAAAATTAAAAGTTACAATGAAAATTTTAACAAGCAGAAATTGTCTTTGTCTTACAATTAAAAGTTTGTAGAGAGAGTAATGAGAAAGTGGGAAAATAAAAGAGAAACAGCGAGAAGACGAGATATTGAGAGCGAATAGAAAAAAAAAGCCAGAATGGAAAATTAAAGAGAAATCAGTTTTTATTTTCTTTTTCAAGAGAGCTAAGTATGAATGAAAAAATAACAAAAACTGATGGAAATTAGGTGATTGTTTTGTCACCTTGAATTTTAAGAGTATGAGTACCTTTTCATTCTAAACCAATGAAAAATAATCATTTACACATTAAAATCACATCATAAATAAATATAATTTAATCTTAATGGTTTCAAATTTATAATTGGAAAATTTTCCATCAAAAAATATTTTAACTTTTTTAATGATGTATTAAACATGAAAAGTATGTTAGTATGAATGGAATGAGCAACAGTCATTTAATAATTATAAAATAACATACTTTCTAGTTTTTCAAACTCATCGATGAGTTTCATTAGCTAGAGCATCAATTTTTTATCCTTTTTTTATCCTTGTTTCCAAGTCTTTGATCAGATTTTTTAGTTGTATGTTTCATCATATTATTAATGAAATGAGTTAATCTTCTTTCTTTAAAAAAACAATTACAAAATAACAAAAGCTTATTTAATAAGTCATATTATCAATTTTCTCAAAAAAAAAATATTATCAATTTGATATTATCTATAACCTGAAAGTTATAAGTACATGTGTATGATATTTATTGGTCTGTTCAAGAAAATAAATTTCTGGTATCAAATTTGAAGGTAATGTAGAATTTTTCTTAGATTGTATCAAATTCAATCTAATTCAA
>PYAF01004539.1:1766481-1781734 GCA_007407185.1 Glycine tomentella | reverse complement strand
TAAATACAGGTATATAAGTGTTAAATTTTTTTTACTGAAGGTATATAAGTGTTATTGTAAAAGTATGAAAACTTATTTTTAATAGATTATATTTAAAAAATTATACTGATATTAGCAACAAACACTCTAATATTTTTATCAATTAAAGTAGATGCATGCTGAAGATTAAAAGTTTTTTTTTTTCCTGGCATAATATATTTTTTCTATGTGTCAAATAAAATACTATGATTTTTAGCAATTGTAATTTTTTTTGCTTGAGTATAAAAAAATACTAAATGTAATATGTTTTTAGATGTTATATAACTATGTAAATATATGTCAATAAAAAAATCGAATCATCCCATGTAATATTAAATCGCATTTTTTCGAATTAAGGTAGATCAATTTTGTTTAAAGGAATACAATACAAAGTTTCAAATTAAAACAGTTGAGAATGTTTTAATCTTTTGACTTGACAAATACGCCAATGTTAAACGTATCCGAGATAGATAGATGTCCAGTAGAATGAGTAGATTTATCCCTCATCTAAATATAAATTGGCAAAGTTTTTTTCGATGATTTACTAGGTTAATTATAATACAATACTCTAAATTTCAGAATTTAGAAAGTTGAAAATCGTATCAGATGTCTTACAACTTCATCTAATCCACACGCCAACGAGTTCGTTCTCCACGAGTTCCTACCAATGGCTGATATTAATTCATTAATTCATTAATATGTGCATAATCACATTATTCACGTTGTATTTTGGTAATTTTGATCATAAAAAATAAAAATGTATCAAAGTAGTACATCTTCAACGTTTTAATTTATTTTTTTCTTATAATATTTTCTATTTTCACAGTATTACGTTATTATAAAAAATTTATACACGATTTTGTTTCAATAATTACACTTTTATATTATTTTATTTTCACTTATTATAATTTAATTATAATATTATTATGTATCAAATTTAAATATTATATTTTATTATTAAGAATTTTTTAAAAAAATATATATCTTATTTTTTAAAAATTTTCCTTATCACATAAAATTACTTTAATAAAAATAAATAGTAAGAAACAAATTATTCACGTAAAAAATCCTTACAAAAAACTTCATTAAAAATGTTCTTACTACCATTCACATCACAAATAAGCTTTCATTGGGGATGGCCCACGGCCACATGATGAGTCTATGCTGACAAGACTGCGGTGGTGGATTAACATTTTGGGATAAATTCTTCAATTTTTTTCTTCTTCTAAATATACAGTGCTTTAAATTTTTACAAAGTTTATCATCATATTAAAATTTAATTATATTTTAATATTATAATTGGAATAACATAATGATTGAAAGTAATAAACCTATTTCTTAATATAAAAAACTTCTCTTGATCTGTACATAATTTGTTTTTTAATCTCCGTAGATGAATTTTCAGCCGCATATTAAAACGAAAAGCTTAACAAAAATGCAAGTTTGACCAAATTAAGCAGAGGAATTCAAAGTTGATTAAATGAATGATGGGATTCTTTTTCACAAAAATCATAATGACATAATTACGTGTTACGTTGTTTGTTTATTGTAAATAAGAATTTATACATCTTTAGTTGCATTCAAAACCGACCCAACCAACTTTTTTTATGTCGACTTCATTAAAGTTATGAAAAATAGTTTTTATAACTTTTTAACATGTACATAATCAAGATGAAATTTTGAGGAACAAACTCTTTTATTATATAAAAAACATTTATTAGCGTGATATTTACATATTTTCATACGTGTATATCTTCCAAAAATATATGTACATCTCCTTTTAATAATTTAATCATAGAAAATTAGAATAACAACTTGAATTTTAAAAAGCAAAAGAATTGTAAATATCATATTTCATTATTAACTCTATTTATCAATCTATACGTGCGTGTGAGTCTCTTTCTGATCTGATAATTTTAAAAGAAGTATTTTTTTTTTTTTTTGATAATTTGTCGATTTCAATAGGTCACTCATATATAGTGTTGATGAGATTCACTCAAACTTGTGGTCATATATGAACTGGGTCCATATTCTCTGTCTTTATTGATGGAATTTTTTTGGAAAAGATTTTACAACTTGTCATAGTCGTCTCGTGATTCATGAATCATCAAATCCTAAATTTTCCAAGTTGTTCTGTAAAAATAACAAAGCCAAACATAAGCAGCAGTAAAGACATGGCAAAAAGGGGATAATTATCATTTCATAGGATTCCATGTTTGGTTGGTTGGTTGCCAGCTTTCTAAAATTGTCAAATTACATAGTGGTTGGAAAATAGATATTCCTATATATAGAATGTACACGTGAAGCCACTCTCCCATTAGCCATACCACATACTATCAATCCTTAATATTCGCATTCTCTAATTTCATTGAAAGAACACGATAGAATTCGAATATGTTCATTTTGAACTTTCTTGAGCAAAACTAGTGATTTTTTAAGGATATATGCTGCCACAGACAGTGTCTGCTCTCTTTCGTGTGCACTAATTCCATACTTAAACAGTGAAACATTTATTATTCCGAATGAATGCATAAAATATTTAGTTTGAGCCAAATACAATGAACTATGATAGCTTCCTCTCCTTCTAGCTCACGTAACTATTTTCGGGGACGAGATGGAACCTAGATGCTTTACATTTGAGACAGTATTTGATCATCACGTCCACATAATCAGTTAAATTCAACTAATTATTGCAATGAATGCAATTTAAAAAGTCTTAAATCGTGATTTAAATATGCTTGGTAATGTTTGCTCAACTTATAGATTGGAAAATTTAAAAGTTAAACTAAACATGTAAGAAAATTTAAAAGACGTTAGAAAATTGAGTTATGAATTTAATTTAGTTGGGTTTGTAAGTCAGTTACCTTTTTTTTCGTAAAAAAAAGTCTTTTTAGTTTTTTATTTATAAAAAAAAGTGAAACAAGTATAAAAACTAATCTTGCAAGTTGCAAAGGAAGGAACGCCATTAAATTTTTTAATCCATTTTGAGATTGAATATTTGAAAAATCAAAAAAATATAGTTATTCAAGTCTTTTTAGTTTTTACCATTATTTTCTTTTGTTTGTTATGTAGATGTAGCGCAAGTTTTATCCAAAGAACCGGTATACAAAAAAAACAATCAGCTCCAGTTAATACTTAAACCTCCACACCACCCTTTGGCTGTAAGATCATTTCATTGGTTAATTATACAACCAATGGAGAAAATTGATAATTCTTTCCTTGTAATTAATTACAGTCGTTGAAAAGAATTAGTAACAGTACTTTAAATTCTATGGGTCCATGATGCAAGATTAATTCAATAACTTTTACCCCATTGGAAAGTAAGATTCCAAAACAAACTTTTTTATGTGTGGACAACAAGAAGATATTTGATTAATTTAACCAATTAACATGCACGTTATCTAAACTACTCTCATTACAAACATGTCACGCAATCAATGGAATTTCTATCTTCAACATACAGAAACTTTAAGCAAACGTTGTTCTTTTAAGGTTTGACGGTGAGAAAGTGATTCGTAGGAGCATGATATTTAATTCAACTTTGTAACAACCATCCTAAACTAAGGTCTGTCGACAAAGATATAAAATAAACAAAAAAGACATGGCATATCATCCTTGTCCACTAGTAATCATGTATGAACGGGAAGCTAAGGAGGGCCCCCAATTCATTTAGCTTAGGACATCACAAGGAGAAGAACCTAAACGACCCATTTTAGTTAATTTAGAGTGTTAATTTGAGTCAAACAAAGTTAGATGAGACTATATGTAAATTTTTAAATGGAGCAACAGAAGTTAGGTGAGATACATAGGTAAAGGGGGTTAAGGATAATAAAGTTAGTGGGCCTGGTGGTGGTGCTTCGTGTACATTCTAGATGAGATAGAAAGAGGTGGGCCTGGGCTAGAATAATTGAACGAAAGGGATGAGAAAAAACAAAAAGAGTGAGGCCCACTTCGTTGGTACTGTTTCCACTTGGGGAAAACAAGCTCTTCCACCGTAGCCTCGTCTCACTTCCATTATGGGAAGGTTTAGCTCTTTGAATTTTTGGCCTCCACTCATTACTCTCGAGTCTCGCTCGACTCGTTTTGTGAGATAGAAAGAAAAACACAGAGGAACTAGAGAATAAGAAGAGAAAATTTGATGGATAACCACGTTTCCAATATTTTGAGGTTGGACTTGTTGGGAATTTCGTCTCGGGTGCGACGTGACGTGGCCTTCCTCCTCTCCACTTGTTTTTTTTGTTTTAATTAATGAAATCTATATCTCTAACATAGGCCCACCTTCAAACCCCACTAAAAATAACACAACATTTCGGTTTCCCCCTATCACACTTTGCTCCAACACTCTTTATCTTTATTAATTAGATGGCTATTTCAACAAAATAGATGGGTAGAAGAGATATTTCCTTGTCTAATAAATACTTACATTTCTTATTAAATATAAGAGTTTTCTTAATTTTATTTATCCTTTTTTTATAAGATTCTTTTAAACTTATCTTTTCTATTAAATATTTTTTACCTAAATATTCTTTATTACTTTACAATGACTGTTACATATTTAAAAAATAAATACATTATCTCTCTTATATAAGATTGAATAAAAAAATTAGTACATATTAATAATTAGGTATGAAAATAATTAAGTAAAAAAATTACAAGTCTTAATAAATTTAAGGATAATTTAAACAAAATAATATAAATTATTAACAAATTTAATATTATTAACTATATTAATCAACTTTATTAAGTGAAAAAATACGACGCCTGTTAATTTTAATTTTTTGTATTTTAATAGGAACTGGAATATGCAATAACCGACGCTAATAAAAAAAATTAAAAGCATTTTTTTATTGTAAGCAAGTCAACACTAAATGGTAAATTATGAAAGAAAAAAATTATAAAAAACGGTTGATACAAATACTGATAATTTGTGTCTCTTAACTATTTTATACCAATATCATTATTACTATAAAATAAAAAATACTATTAGTTTTAATTATTAATGTCGACCAGACTAATATAATTTATTATAATATCAATTTTCTTATTCATATATTCAGATTAAAACCGTTCATTGTATATATATAGATTAGAAACTCAAATAATATAAAATATTCCACACAATACAATTAATTCAAATATTTTAAAATATTTCACACAATATAACTAACTCTAGTATATTCTACATAAAAACAACTCTAGAATATCCACATATATATAATTTAGTCATTTAAAACATAATTTCCTTTTCATAATATATAATATAATATAAATCAACACCATATTTAATGTTGATTTTAAGTTATTGTATTTTTATCAGGGACCGGAATATGCAATAACCGATGCTAATAAAAAAATAAAACCATTTTATTGTCGTAAGTCAAGTCAACACTAAATGATAAATTATGAAAAAAAAAATACTTTTAATTATTAAGTCAACCAGGCTAACATAATTTCTTACTCTGCATTGAGCTTGAAACTAAAATCAAATCGGTAATTGAAACAATTAAGTCACATATTTAATGATTGGATTATGATTGAATCGATATAATAATGATGATAATATTAATAATGATTATTATTATTAAATAAATTTAATATAATGATTTTATAACACTAAAAACTATAATAAAAACACAATTTTATTGGTTCTTAAGTTAAAGATAAATATATCATGATATTTTAGGTTTAAGTTTTAATAAAATGCAATATTTTTTGTTAATTATAATAAATTTATATTAATATCAACAACACCTTTAATCCAAATTAATTGGGATTGATAATAAATGAACCTAATGATAGATAATAAAAGGTTTCAAAAATGGAAAAGGAAGGGGACGAAAAAGGGAAAATAATACAAAATAAGATAAAATAAAAGAATAAGGGAGAGATGAATAAAAAATGACTAAAAAAGAACTATATGGAACATAAGAATATCAGGATCTAACCATCCACCAAATTTATAATTTTTTTCCATTCCGTCTTAAGATACATCGCCCGTCAATTTATATCTTATTCTATTAAGTATTATTTATCTACTTTTTTCAAGTAAGTTTTTGTCTATTTTTTCCTCTTTTTGTGTCGATTTTTTTAACAAACTTTTGTTTTTACCATAGAGTATTCATGGATCATTTCATTAGATACTCAAACTAGCTCAATCTATATTTTCTTATCTTTTCAGTCAGTCACTGATACTACTGTTACATTTCATCGAATATATAGATTAAAAATATAACAAATTAATATAATAGAAAATTATAAGAACTTTATATTTAACTTAATATAAATGAACTAAATCATATATATTATAAAAATAAATTGATAAAAGTAATTTTTACCTATTTATAATCTTTATTAAATTATGTTTTAAATGTTTGAAATAATGTTTTAGAAAAAGTAATATATATTTATTTAAAAATGCAGGTTCAGAATGAATTTGGATTAGTTTGACTAAATTTGAAATAGTCTGATTTTTTAGAGTTGATAAACTATTCGTTATAAAGTTTTTCAGTTAGATAAGTTGAATGGTTGATTAAACTATTAAAATTATACTAATACCTTATTATTTTCTCATTTTTTTTTTCTTTATTCTTCTTTGAGATGTCAAATGAATGAACCCAATCCAACTTACCCTTAACCAAAAACAAATTGTTATATTTGTCCCATTTTCAATCTGGGCTAAACATCTCAACTGAAACCAACTTCTGGTGGGTTACAAACTATATTTCTGTCATGAGATGGTAATTTTATTAAAATATCATATTTTTGTTTCATTTTTAGAAAAAAATGACATTATAGTTAATCAACTATTTCATCTTTATTGGATGTTTACTTCGAAGTGGGTATGTATAAAAAAATATAAAAAAAGTTAGCAGTGAGCATGAGATTTTTGAGATAGTTTTATATTTAACTTTGTCTGAGTAAAAAATTTGATGGTATCATGTATTTGGACTCGAATTTTACTTGATTAAGAACCAAAATGATATTGATAAATAGTGAGTTAAATTGATATTTAAACGTAATATATCAATTTTAACATTATTTAATATTTATAATTAAACTATTATAAAACAGAAGTAATATAAAACTTACATTAACGAATATTTTATAATATATATTTTGAAACAAATTATATCATTTTAAATACAATATCATGTTCTACAAAATATCAGTTATTAAATAAAAATTAATACATAATTTCTAAAAAATATATTTTTAAAAAAATTATAAGACACTAAATCAAATTTAAACAACTCAAAATATAACTTAAACTCATTTTTAAAATAAATCGAGCCTAATGTCATAAAAGTCAACCTTAAGTCGTGTCAAACTAATAGATGATAGTGACCCTAAGTTCACTTAAAAAAATGTATATTCAGTTTCAATTTTGAATTTATATATTAAAATTATTATATTAAACCTATATTTGTATTTTATATCGGACAGAAATACTGTCGGTACAACCACGTTACATCAAATGAGATGTAAGGTGAATAAAAAAAATGAGAAGTGTTAAAAGTAAATCAGCTTTATTAAATAATACTACAACTTTGTATGGATTGCAAAATTTTTATTAGACAACATATTTTTATTTAATCCCTAATAAATGGCGATGATGTCAACCGTGATGTTATCTCTCATAGAAAGTTTATACAATAATCTCTCACCAAAAAGAACTTAAACTAAAACATATTGCAATTTCTAACCTCAATCTATCTATCAATCTATCGTGCGGTTTTTTGAGTTGGCTTCGCCAATGTCAGACACACGTAGACCCACGCTCACCAACCTACGCTAAAACACACGCTTACATTTTTGTTTTCCACCATTTTAAAAAGACAAACATGTTGTATGTCTTATTGTCCAACATAAATTGATTCAAAGCAGACTTATTTTAAAACAGTAAGAGGAGACTATATAAATTTTTATTACACTTATTTTAACACTCTCAAATATGAATTAAATTTATAAAAAAGTACTTATTAAATAAGAAGCATGACATATAAAAATTATGATTTCAAATAAATTTTAATTAATAATAAAGTACTTATTCAAGTTCTAGTGAGTTATTAGTCTAAATTGTGGTCTACTTAAATTAACAGTATTTTTTTAGCATGTTTATGTTAGTAGCCTTGCTGGTCTATTTGTACTTAGAGGCTTATAGTTTATTTTTCTCGTTAGTTCTTCTAGTTTGTATTCTAACATATCCTTGATATGAAATAGATAAAAAAAAAAGTTTTTAGGTTAAATGAGATTGAATAGACAAATAAATAGAGTATCATACAATTTTAAATGAATAATACAAAGAGACAGAGAACATGAAGTTAGAATAAGAAAAAAATAGGTTATGTTTTCATCGATTTATTTACTCGGTCCGATCTGTTGAATGTTATTTTCTCCATTATTTGAGCGTTTGTATGATTAATTTCCTTTTACTTTTCATCTATGAAATAACAATTTGATTTTAATTCCAATAACATTTATTTTTCATTGTACTAAAAAAAATCCAATTTAATTATAAACAATTAGATTAACGATTCTTTTAAATTTATAATGGTGATTATAAGATTTGAACCAATAAATCATACAAATTATTCAAACACCTCATCCCCCTCCTTTATTAGGTGTTTCTACAAGCAAAATGTGAGAGTTACAGGAGAAGAGTTGGCCATTTCTTTTAAAAGAACCAAAAGGAAAGAAAGTTTTAAAGGGAAAAAACACAAAAATAATGTGAAAAATATAATTTTAGAAAAAGGTAATTATACTTCATCAAATATCACAAGAAAATTAATCATTTATTTTAAAAAATAATTAATATAATATAAGTAACGTCGCTCCTGTCACAACATTGCATATTGAAAGTTTTATAAAGGGATAGTTTTATGTTTTTTGGTTGAATGTTATAGGAATAGCTAGCTATAAGAAATAATCTGTTCGGTTTATATGGATTAAAATGAAAGAATAGAAAGTAAAAAAAATTATGTTTTTCTTTTATCGTTTAAATGAAAATGGATAATTTAGACCATTTGATTTAGTTGAAACAATAACTGAAGAAAAAAAAATATAACTGTATTAAATATTTTTATAATTTTTCAATATAATACTAAGTAAATAGATAAGTTTATCACTTAAACTTTTTTCTTTCATTTTCCCTCTATATAAAGAGGGATTAAATTGATGTTTTACAATATTTTTCAATAGAAAAAATCTTTTTCTTCATACTTTTCTCTTTCTATTTTTTTACTTAAAAAAATGTTTAAATAATATTATTTGGAAGCTAATTTGGTTTGATTTTTATTTTAAAAGAAAAGTTTAAAAATTGATACTAGTTATATAAATTTTGATAAAATTATTTATAAAAATATATCATAAATATTATAAAATTAAAGATATAAAATAAGTTAAATGATAAAAAAAATATATAAATTTATATCCTCTATTAACAAAACTAATATTTGCTATTGGAAGAAAATAGCTATTTGGTGGCTGTAATCTGTAAAAATAAAAAAGGGGAAGGAAAAAAAATACAAGAGTATTATCAGTGGGAGTTGTGAGAACACGCGCAGATAGAGGCGAGTGAGGAAGGATCATAAATACGAGGTACAGCGTTGTAAGGGCATTGGGCGCTTGGCGAACCAAAGAGGCAAAGGTGGCCCTCTTCCCGTACTCTTGGATTGGACTTTTCTGGAAAGAGTTTCCTTTTACTTCTATTATTCTCATTCCCCTTTTCTGATGCCAAACTCACTCTCTCTCTCTATGCCGTGGTCTCGACTCACAATAATTAATATTCCACCTTCTTCCCCAAATCGCCCTCCCTCATCACCCCTATTTACTTTCTTTCATCTTTTGACTCCCCAGATGGTAAAACTTAGTCATAATCCTAAAAAGATAAAAATGGTTGGAGGCAAGCGTGGCATGGACATGGATGCAGCCGCCTCCGGCCTCCCCTCCTAAAACTCATCATTAACGATTGCTGTACAACGCTAACAAAAGGTAATTCTGAGTAATTATCTTTCTTTTGGACTCCTCGCGCTGTCTGTTTCCATTACTGCGTAATTTCGACCCAGAGAGAGAAGGACAACCACCCGAGATAGACAGATAGATAGGAGATGCTTTTTCGATTTCGTTAACGTGAGAAAGTTTTTTAAGAAAGAGATGCTTGATGGTTATTGGTTAGTATTATTGGTTTTGGTCTTTCCTTTCCTTTTTCCCCATTTTTACCCCTTGCATTTTTATTAATCAATTAATCACATAAAAACTGAAATAATAAATAACAGTACGGTGATTATTTTAAACAGTATATATAAGGAGTTTCCTCCTGGAGAAGCAAAACAAAAATGGATTGTATTTATTTGAGTAATATAAAAAGAAAGAGAGAATAGATTGTTGAAGTTGAAGGTGGGATGCTTTCGGCTAAGCTTGCTAAAACTGGCATCGTCTATGCTGTATTGGGCAGTTAGGGGAATACAAAGATCTTCGAACACCTCCTTCTTTATTACCCTTTTCCAACACCTACTACCTCTTCTTTATCTCTCTCTCTCTCTCACACACACACACACTCGTCTTGGGTTTGATTTTCCCTTCCTTCCTTCTCCCAATACTCATCCATATTTTATTCGCAAAGTCTCAACACACACTCCAGCTTCATTACTACTTGCCTTTTTCTCTGCCCAGCTATATGCTTGTGTAAGAAGGGGAACTAAGAAGCCATTCTAAAGGGAGCTGAAGAATGTGGGATCTGAATGACTCTCCCGATCAGAGAAAGGACTACGAATCTGAAGGCTGTTCTTCTTCTCTGAATGATGATAAAGGCAAGAGAGTGGGATCTGCTTCCAATTCAAGCTCCTCTGCGGTGGTAGTTGAAGATGGATCGGAAGAAGACAGTGAAAGAGGTGGAAGCAGAACATTGGACAAGAAAAACAACAAAATATTCGGCTTCGCGGTAGCCCATGATGACAGTGATCACCCACCCGTGACCCATCAGTTTTTCCCGGTTGAGGACTCCGAACTGCCAGTCGCCGCCGCCGCCGCAGGCAGTGGAGGCGGAAGCTCCTTCCCACGTGCTCACTGGGTAGGTGTCAAATTTTGTCAATCGGAAACACCCGGCGCCGGAAAAGCAGTGAAAGTGTCGGAGCCGATGAAAAAAAGTCGCCGAGGACCACGCTCGCGTAGCTCACAGTATCGAGGAGTTACTTTCTATAGAAGAACTGGTAGATGGGAATCTCATATATGGTTAGTACTGTGTAAATTTCAACTACAAAAACATACACTAGTTTTATTTTATTGAATTTCTCAGCGGTTAGATTTTGATTCTCTTGGTTGTGGCTGTCCTTGGTGCTGCAGGGATTGTGGAAAGCAAGTGTATTTGGGTAAGTATTACGACGAGGATGATTGCATATGTGGTAGTTGTTGTTGTTGTTATTACACTTGTGATGTGTTTTTTTTTTTTTTTTTTAATAATGTTTTGTTGTGGATACAAATTTGGAGGCAGACAAGAGAGTATTGTGGGAAATTTTTAAGTGATGACTGACGAGATGGTTTTGTCTGGGTAAATTTGTGTAGGTGGATTTGACACAGCACATGCAGCTGCTCGGTGAGCACTTGCTCCCTCTCTACCTATTGTTCAGCTTGTAATATAAGTTTTCTACTTCTTGAACCCAATCCACATAAACTTTCGTTTTTTTGCAAGAGATTTAAGGTGGTTCGAATTTATAAGAGTATTTGTTTATCTGTCTTCTGCTCAGTGCGTATGATAGAGCAGCTATTAAATTCCGGGGAGTGGAGGCAGACATCAACTTCAACATCGAAGACTATGAGGACGACTTAAAGCAGGTGAGTCATCAAAGAGAGAGGGAGAGAATCTGTGGAAAGGCATTTATCTTATCTCGAACAGTCGCGTGATACCTTATCTTCTACTGTTCTTAATTAGTGAGTATTTTATCAATCTTGAATTGGTATGATTTAGCTAATTAATGTTTATGTTAATATAGATGACCAATTTAACCAAGGAGGAGTTTGTGCACGTACTTCGCCGACAAAGCACTGGATTTCCCAGAGGAAGCTCCAAATATAGAGGTGTAACTTTGCACAAGTGTGGAAGATGGGAGGCTCGAATGGGCCAATTTTTGGGCAAAAAGTAGGACCTAATCTATCTTCTATTATTTTTCTATTTTATGCATCATGTCATTTATGTGTGTTTGTTCATGTCATGACAAAATTAAATTAATATTTTGATTTGATTCACTAGGTACGTTTATCTGGGTCTGTTTGACACCGAAATTGAAGCTGCAAGGTATTTATCTTACTTAGTTTACCTTGTCAATTTGATTGGGTAGAAAATAGTCAACAATATTGATGTATGCTAGGATTTTAAATCTTTTTGGCACCTTTTATATAGGGCATATGATAAAGCAGCAATAAAATGTAATGGCAAGGAGGCTGTCACCAATTTTGATCCCAGCATCTATGATAGTGAGCTTAATTCTGGTAATTATGGAATGAATTGAGTTTTTTGTATTCACTAATGTTCTAATCAAAGTTTGCATTTTATTATTTCATTCACCAGACATAATTTCTTAAATGAATTATTGGATGGCAGAATCCTTAGGAGGTGTAGCTGCAGATCACAATTTGGATTTGAGTTTGGGTAATTCGAGCTCTAAACATAACAATAGTCAAACATCGGGGAATCACTTCGCAAATTCTACAACCGATCAGCATATGCCACCTGAATCTAATTGGCGGAATGGGGGAAGCAAGCCTAAGGTTCATGTAATATTTTATAAAATTCGTTATTTTTACTGGCTAGTTCACTCTTCTGTTTGATTAATGGATAAATGTGTTTTTAATTTCTATTCCTTCAGTCAAACATAACGAAGGTCTCTATACTTTTTCTATATTATGAATTTAATCCTTAAACTTTTAAAATCATATGGATTTAGTTTTTATTTTCATAAATATTTAATAGGGACAGTATCCATGTCTTTCGAAATTTGAGTACTAAATTTGTTGATATAAGAGTACAGTTGTTGTTGTTCACATTTGATAGATAGTATAAAGATCAAAAACACATTTTTTTTCCTTCAATTAATTTGAGGACTCATCATATTTCATTCAGCAGCTGGTAAATATACTTCCAAAACCATGTGGTAGAAGCAACATAGAAGCCTGTGGGCACGGTGAGAGTGAAACCTTGAGGTTGCTAAGCCAAACTCACCTTCAATCCCCAACCACTAAAGAAATGCACAGATATGGTCCGTATAGGTCGCCAGCAGAGCCACAAATGCCTCACAATTTCGCACATCATCTTCACCAACCAAGTTTTCATGTGGGTACCTCCTGTTTTGGCTCATGCATTAGACTTAAATGGACAGAAGATGATTCAGGAAGCGCCCATTTATTAGTTGAGTTTAATTCTGATCATGCAGGTTCCTAGCAGCAGCAGCAATGGAGGCCGTATTGGAAGCCATCTTTCGTTATCAATGTCCGATCAACAACAATGGCAAGCCGGGCCTCCACATTTGTTAGCAACTGCTGCAGCATCATCAGGATTCCCACAGCAAATTAGACCCTCCCAAGGTTGGCTGCAGAAAAATGGGTTCCACTCTCTCATGAGACCCTCATGACCCTCCTTAAGATTTTTTCTACCATGCCATTTTACATTTTGAAAAATAATCTCCCCCTATTTGTTTTGTGAGCATGTACAAGTGAAAGTGAATGCAGTTTAGATTATTATTGTTTATGTGATGTCCAACCTCCCCCTTCTTTAGGAAGCCCATGCATAACTGTAACTTTACTATTGGGGTGAAAGAAAAGAAGGGATGAAAAAAAAAAAAAAAATAGGGCAAGCCAAATTGGGAGCTCACTTTGGATTTGTTATATAGGCCAGTCAAACTAACCAACGGACAAAATCTTTAACTAGATACTAAGATATTCTGGGCGCTGACTAAAGTTTCTGATCTGATCTTATATAACTATGATTCACTACCGCATTTCTGCGCTATGGTATTTATGACAGCACAGCACAGCACAGCACATATACGTTTTCTTAATTTGGGATGTATTGCCATCACATGCACATGGTTGTCAATTTGTTCCTTATTTCTACTCGGATCGGGATTGGCCTTGATAGTAACTTTGTAAAAGGAAAGATGCTAGCTTTGGTTCCTTCCTTACTAGGGGTAGTGCAAGTTTTGTTTAGCTTTGACATAAAACTTCGAGGCAAAATATTAATGTCTTACACTTACTAGCTTTAGTGAAGGGAAAAATTAGCAAAACAATATATTTACTCTTGCGATAAGATAGAGACATTTTATGCAAAGTGGGTTATATTTTGTGTCTCGGAAATATCATCGGATGGTGATGAATAGTCTCCATCAGTGGTGTCCTTTGAATCAGTTCTCTTGGCCAAAAGCAGTCAGACAATGGCTATTATGACGAGAAGGACATATCATTGTTCGTCTAAAGCTCCAAAAGGACACTGATGCATTGAGACTTGAGAGTTGAAAGAGAAGGAAGCGACCAAAAGGGTATAAATGGTGAAGGGACTAACTTGCTTGGGGGTTCAATGCCTTTCTCAGTTTTTAACTTTTACGAGAAAGAAAATTTGAGTGTACCACGTACAAATAATAACAAATTTTAATTAACGGGGGGAAACAGGAGTTGGGCCATTTATTTATGGGATGTAACTTTATGGGAACAGAGCAGAGGAGTAATTGGTTTGTGTAGTGATTGGGTTCAATGATTCTAGACTTGTGAGTATGAGAGGGAACCGAAACACAATCTGAATGGTTAATGCAATCTGCGACTCGATATTAACTTGATGCGCTGAGCTTTTGTCGTTTGGATCTTACATGAGTGCTAGTTAAAAAAATGTTTTTCTTTCAAAGTGGATGGAGTTTATTTTAAAAATATATAATCTCTAGTTGCAATTTAAAATACGCAGCATTACATTACACCTTTCATTTGACAAACCAGATCCAAAACTTTGTTATCTCGTTGGTTGGAATAATACTAGAATAATGTGAGAATAATCATCCGTCCAACCCATTTGTTTTTGGGATGTTGTGTTGGTCGGGTAAATGACTTAATAAAAATGAAAAACATGCGCAATTCCGTCATCACGAGCGTCATCGTAGATATTTTAGGAAAAGTGGGCCCGAATTCATGCCATACGTAGAATTGAAATTTACACGTTGAAGTTTTTTTTTTTTTGGGGGGGGGGGGGGGGGGGGGGGGG
>PYAF01004539.1:1751783-1766381 GCA_007407185.1 Glycine tomentella | reverse complement strand
GAAATGGTAATATTTGATCAAAGCCATGAGAGGCAGGGTAGGTTTACGACAAGTTCAGTGGTCCAAGAAATTGATGCAACAGGCCTTGATTCTAAATGAAGGAAGAAAAAAAAAGGTAGTAAATTGCAGAATGGAGTACAAAGTGGGACTATGTTATTCACTGCTAGTGCTCAGTAGGTTAAAGCTCTCTCTCGATCCTTTTACTTTGCGTTGGATCTACGGGACGACATAGCAACATATATCCACATAGATTCATTTCTCTCCCGTCCTCTGATTTTTCTTATTGGTATTTTAGCCTAGGGTGCATGACAAGTTGACAACCTCTATTGAGATGGTATAAAAGAATGAGGATCAACATGAGTAAAAGTATATAATTTAGCAAAGGGATTGATTTTAGTCTTTTAGACCATTTTTTGTTATCAAGATGATTAGATGAGTGTTTTCCGTATGTTGGATTTCTTGAAGGGTTGGAAAAATATCAGGACTAGTTTAATTTGTATTTAATAAAAACAAGAAATCTTTCTCTGTCGTTTATTAAATTTGTACACAATAAGTGACGAGTGGGGTATCCGTTTAAGTTTGTGTTTGATGCTACAATACAATTGATATGATAATAAATCTATGCAAATATAGTTATATACGGAAGGGTGATGGTGACTGGGACTGGGACTTGGGTGAGGAGGCATTAACCCTATCATGCACAATACATTGTGCCCTCAAATTGTAAGATCGCTATCATCATTCACTCAGACAAACTACTCTTTTGGTTTCCCTATCTGGGACGCCCTTGCCACTATTCTCTCTCTCCTAATCTAAGCCTCATTTTAATTACACCTACTGCACTTTGCTACCCTTTATGTTTGCCTCTGCCTTGTATCTATAACGTTGATTATATACACTTTCCTTTTCTGGTATGTTTTGGCGTTGGATATTGTATTCACCTGCATCTTTTTGCAATTTTCTATCTACCCTTTAGCGCGAATTTGTATCTTAATTTCTGAGTTCTAGTTCCTGTACCCATGTGCAACTTGAGCAATCTCTTTTCTCACAGACTGGCATTTGTCCCATGCACTCCAATCTCCATCACTTCTCAGCTCATATCACATTATCTATATACATACACTAGAAAAATCATTTATAATCAATTTGTCATTAGACGTTGTCTTGGTTGATATTAACTTTATATTTAATCAAATTTGATTTGTTAGTGCAGATAATATAGATCTACAAATATTTGATTTGTTAACTTCGGTGAAAATATTTGACTTGTTGGTTTTTTTAGTTAAGTAATGATATGTGAATATTTTTGTACATTATGTACTCTGTCAATAACTTTTATTTTTCTCTATTGTCTTTTTTATTGTATTTTTGAGCTTTTATTGAGAAGTTATAATCAAATTTGACTTGTCGCTAAATTAAAAAAATTATCCAAAAAATCTCACTTGCTATTTTTAGTAAGATCTATTATCTTAATTTTTTTATTCATAAAAAATAAACTTAAATTTAAGATTTTACTTGAAATATTGAAGCTCAACTCAACAAATTGTTGGTATTATTGCTTCATTTATAATCTTACGTGTGAATATATCAAACTTATATGAAACATTATTATTAAATTGAATTAAAAAAACACTTCGTATTTTGAAATATCTTATATGATAACATTTGTCTTTTTATAAAAATATACATCTCAATCAAGTGTTTAACGTATATTATAATATTTTATGCATATCCAAAATTGATAATTGATTATAAGTGTCTCACATAAAATTATATTTGTTGTTAGGATCACTGTAAAAAAAATTATTTAACCAAATATATATACTAGAATTTGACAATAAAGGATCAAAACCAATGTCCACTCTTAACAAAATTACAACAAAAGTGTATTGATATTTTTTTTATCATTACACATTAGTTGTTAATGGTTAATTTTTTGTTAACAAGATATTAAATTCATAATATTTTTCTTCTTACCTTCTCCTTTTAATATTGTTGTACTTGTATTATTTTTCAATATTTATCACATAACAAGACAATCTTATAACTCCTAACTGTATTGATATTATGCAACATCACATGTTTTATACAAAACTTTCGATATTTTTTATTCATTAAAGTCTTCGAAGTTGATTAACGTTCTATGAAAACTATTTATGTGCACAAAAATTAAAGATTATATTGTTGTTCTTGTAATTTTTTCAATATTTATAAAAATTCTATGGCACTTGTGAATTGATCGATAATGTCACCTAGGCAACAGTGTGAGAAGTTTGTGTCGTGGGCAATGCAACCATCTAAAGAATATATTGTCCTTTCCATCTTGGTGGTATGAACGTGGGAAACATATGGAATGAAACTTTGGGTTATTTTAAGTACGCATATATAGGTTTTATATCATTACAAGGCATCGCATCTCTGACGTAAATTAAGGCATTATATATAATTGTAGAAGATCGAGGTGAATTAATTTTAGCTGCATTTGGCGACATTGTAAATTTCCTTGCCTACCAGGAAAACTAGAAGATTAACATATTAACATTAGGAAGAGGAAATTTTCTTGTAAGGAGTAACTCATTCAATATTTGGAATCAATTAACAAGTAAGGCTTATCATGAAACGCGAATCACAATCATATTCTTTGCTAACTAACATCCATAGTCAATTCAGTCCGTTCAATCACTTTTGTTTTTTCCTTTTACAATCGTTAAGGTTTAATTGGCCACATGACTACGTTACTATATGTCTATATGATTAAGATTTCTCATCGCATTCCATTTGAGCTCGGTGATTACGCAAATGCTTTCTCCAATAATGGCAATAAGAAAAATCAGTGCCTACACGAAGAGGGAAAAAAGAAATCTCCTAATTTGAACGGAGGTTCGAAATCAATCATTGATGTTTGACACTTGTGAAGCTAGGAATCCAGCTAGTGAGGAAAGAGACCGTGAAACAAGAACAACACTGTTTGCGGTTGCTTAATTTCAAGAGCAAATGAAAAGATTTACACTGACGTATAAGATTTTATTATCTTCACATTAGTAAAAATAATTTTTTTAATAAAAGAATTAAGTTCTATTTTTATCGTATGTAAAATTTTCTTGAATTAATATCAGTTTAGAATAAGATTAATTTATGATTTAATGTGTCAATAAGCACACTCGTGTTTTTTGACTCTAAATTTAAAAAAATTCAAGAGCAAACACATGTTATGTATAAATTTCCATTTGTGCCTATGCTAATCGGAGATGCTTACGAGTTTCTAATATGGGAATGTGAAGACTTCTGCTCACTTTTCTTACCGATTGTTAGCGCCAAAAGAAAGAGGTTGGTATCTTGTCATGCACTTATCTTGGTGAGTGGCAAAATAAAAAGCAGAGGGAGATGGGAACCTACTTTTTCCAAAAGTGGCGAAATTTTTGTATGGTGAATAATGTATCACGAGGTTTATTCTCAATTTGGGGTTCGATGTTGAGTGTGATGGACTTTGGGTGTGCACTGTTTTTCTTGTATGGGAACAAGTTTGGTTTCCAAACGCAAACTCATTTTACCAATATGTGAAATGCGGTGTCGGTTGTCACGACCATATTCTTTTTGCTAAGCTAAGCGTGATGAGTGTAAGGTTGAACAACTCAATTTTATTTTGTATGCCTTTAGTTAGGACTTTGCATGCTTCCATGGAAGATTGAAATTTGAGTGAGCATAGGTTCAACTGATTTTAATACCTAATTGCTGCAAGTTTGAGGAAGGCGTTTGCAGTTTTTTCTTATCTTATAGGTAGCCTTTAGTCCTTAGATGCTGAATAGGTCGACTGCCAAAAGTAGCAACGAAGAGAATATCAATGCAAATGAGGCCCTGAAGTCAGCCTAGGCCCAAACGTGAAGTCGGTTTACATTAGTAGAGCCGCCAAGGAAAAAGTGAACAAGACAAAACTTGGGTTGTCCATCAGATTCGTAGGCCCATTCAGTGCTTTCTCTCTTTACAAACACATGTTCTGTTTAGACCCAAAAGAAATTAATTCACTTGGGTCACCAGTGCAGTGGTGATGGTATCCAAATAATATGTTTCATAGACAATTTCTTGAAATAAATAATTTTAATTAAACTTTTAGTCCTTAAGATATTGTAATTATACAATTTTAGTTTTCAAGTTCCGATTCTGTAAATTGGTTATTCCAAGTAATGCAACTTACAATTTTGATCCCTCCATAAATTTTTTGCTAGAATTTATATATATATATATATATATATATATATATATATATATATAAATTTTGTTAATGCAAAAAGAATAAAGAAAAGGCATTTAACTTGTTATCTAACATATATGTTATGTTGATATTTTAAAGATTAAAAATGTAATTAAGTCATACCAATTTAGTATTAAGTAACACATCAATAATCACATTATACATATCATCTATCATCATCTCCTTGTAAAAAAAATATCATAATCTAATGTCACGTCAATAAAATATATTAAATACTTAATAAAAAACTAATAAAATGATCAAAATTTTACAATTGTAATATTTGTAAGATTTATTTCATGCAAATTAAAATCCAAAAACTAAAATTGCACAATTATAAGGCACTTAAGGAACGAAAGTACAATTAAACATTTTTTTTTATCAATATCAGTATTTATCTTTATCTGTAAAAAGAAAATTAATTTTCAAACATTATTGGTGGCCCAAATTGACTCTTTTTTGTTTTGTTTGAGTGATGTTTGGATTAATTTGCATTAATCTCAACCCACAAGGCCACACTTATAGTCCTTCAATTTCCCATTCTCACTACATTTAGCAATTTTTAAATACAGTATTTGAAGAGCACAATTTCCACGAGGATCATAACGCTACTATAAATGTTAGGAATTGCTTGCAAATGCATTTCTTCTTTTAAGTTAAAATTTATTAAAAATCACAAAATTATATATATTTTATATTATATTTAATGAATTTTTCTTGTAATTTATAATTTTAATAAAATTTAACTAATAAAAAAATATATTAAAAGAAATATTTTTTGACTGCATTTTATAAATAAATAAAAAATTAAAGAATGTACTGTTAGCACCTAGTGTATTCAGATGCTCTTTTTTTTTCTTTTTTATTTTTTAAGGAGGTATTCAGATGTTATATATCCAAAAAAGTTAATGAATCCGTCAACGAGTAACAATAATGAGGGAGGAAAAAAACAACGAATTGTGGGGCTTAGGGTTTAATGACCGAGTCTAGCAAAGCTTTAATAACCAAAAGTGTGGGCCTCTAGAGCCCAAATTTTCTGACACTTATAGTGAATTGAGCAACAGAAGAGGACGCACAACAACTTAACTACATTAATTAATGGCGCAACAAAGCCATTCAAGTATTACTGTAGAGTATCTGATCGAGTATGGACCCGAAATAAAAGTAGAGTATGCCTGTAGAGTTGAAGTATTGTATGGTATCCAACGACCAACGTAACCATAAAAAAAAGAAAAAGAAAATCGCATCATTTCTTTTTGTTTTTAATTTTTGTAAACCGTGAAGTGTGAAAGAATCAAAAAGGAAGAGTTTAAAACTGTAAATTTTTTAAATTTTTATAAATTAATTTAATAATACAATATTATTTTATTGATGATCTGTAAATAACATTGATTCGAAAAACCTGTACAATAATTTTAAAAATTATAAAAGTTAAGAAAAAGTTCCGTAAGAAAATTCAAAAACTGTGACTCACAAGATACAGGATAAATCAATGAGAGATTTTAATTCCTTAAATGTAAATTCATATGAGTTGTTTTAAATTAAATAAAACTTAAAATGAAATTTTGACATGTCTTAAATCCAAAAAAAAAAAAACCTACAATATTCATTTTATTTGGTCATATAGTTATAATTAACCCGATGAAATCACACAGCAATCACTGGTAAGTCAACACAGACAACGAATATGGAATACGTTGTGATCTTTGAAAAGAGCACAGGGAGACATAACAAGAGAGATTAATTAAACTATGTTTCAAAAGATGTTTTTGGCAAAACAAAACCTGTTTTAAAAAAAATATTTATGAGACAATGAAACAAACACTGGATAATTATCTAAAGTTTGGAAAGAGTCTTATGATGTTTCAAATGATGCTCTTGAACATGAATTGGTTTACTTAATTAGAAATGAGTAATGCAGTAAAAAAAAAGTGGAAATGAGAAATAAGATAAGAAACATAAAAGCAAGCCAGATATTTATTTTGATTAGTTTTCAACATCTAATATTACGTCTAGTTTTTACTATACAACTCGTATTTGTTTTTTCATTATACCAATTTAAATACAACAAAAATCATAACTTGTTCTAAGTTTCAATATTCTGATTTTTTTTCTCGACAAGATATATCCCTTCAAGGAACAAAAGATTGTAACATAAGCTAATTAGAGTGAAAACAGCGCTGCTACATTCTTTTCTTTTCTTTTTGGGCCCAGTTGTAGTTAGGTTCTAACTAACGAAGATAGGGGCTAATTAGGGACCGCAACACAAGTAAAGTTTAATAATCATTGATCATTAAAATAGTCATTATTGATGAAGTTCAGTCTTGGAAAGTTTTAGAAAGAAGGATTCCAATAGTATAATCTATAAGCCTAAAAGGCGTATCTCTCGTATGAAACAATGCATCTCAGTTCCCGTTTTAAACAACAACCACTCTTTTTTCTTTTTGTTGTCGTTGTCGCAAACACTTGTTCATTATATAATAATACCACAAAAGAGTTTATGTTACTATCTTTTATCAATTATCTTACAAACCTTTACACACTAGAGCCAGAAGA
Source organism: Glycine tomentella (assembly GCA_007407185.1). NCBI lineage: Eukaryota > Viridiplantae > Streptophyta > Magnoliopsida > Fabales > Fabaceae > Glycine > Glycine tomentella. Next base: position 1,759,576 of record PYAF01004539.1, on the reverse strand, counting down.
TAAGCATAATAAAAAGTATTGAAATAGATGCTATTTTAATGTTTATATATATATATATATATATATATATAATTGGATTTAAAGAGAAGTGGTAGTTAAATCCCACTTCTCAAAGGAAAGTTAGCCTCAAAGATTTACATTATTTAAAGAACTTCCATGATAATCAGTATTTCAAACAAATTCAAATACAAATGAGTCTCTAGCAATGAGTTAATTATGAAAGATTTAGAAAATTTATAAGAAGTGTTTTTTATATTTTATTTAATTTCCTTACAATAATTTTAGGGATAAAGGAAGCAAGGCTGTATGTTGATAAAATAGAAAAAAGCCTTTTCTTAGCCTGAAAGAAAACTGAATAGAAACAGAGAAAACACACCAATCAGGCAAGCACTAACGGCCATATTCAGCCTTATTCGAGTATAGATGGATTTTCTACAAGTAACTGATCTTGATTAATTTCCTTTGCTTAATGTGAGATTTGAGCAGCATCAAGCTAGGATAGACTTTTTTGAGAGTATTTTCCTTGTGAAATAAGAAGAGAACAGGTGAGCTTCGTCTTAGGAGAAGGAAAGGTGTTGTAATTTGTCTATTTGAGTGGGTTATTATAAGAAATAAGTTATATATTAAGGATTTATTGTTGCATGCATTAGCTATTATTAGTATATGGTTTTGGTTGTCATTTGCGGGGAACACACTTTATCACCTAAGGTACTACCATGAACACGTTGTCTTTTTCTTTTTTTTTTCTCGGTGGACATTCCCTTGAATTGGAAGAGGACATATCTATCAACTTTCTTCCTCCCGTAACCTAAAAAATAAAATATCCGGCAACCCATGTTCCTTTATTTGTTAACATTTAAAACAACAACGAGCAAGTTAGCTTTTCCCTTATTGAATGTGAAATTAAATCCAGATGGCTACTTCATTATAGTAATAGGAAATGAATCAGGAGCTAGCTCGAATACAGCACACTCAAATTAACTAACAAAAACTGAACAGGTAGCCTAGAATTGATGAAAATAAGTTTAGAGGAATCATCAAACGATGGAGGGGACAAATATGAGCAATAATAGCACGAAATTGAAACTTGTAAGGATTGTTAAGCGCGTGATGAATAAAAGAGTACATTACATAATACATAAACTAGTGGCCGATGAGATAACTGATGACTCGTGTGTCACTCGTTCAAATAACTCATCCCTTTGACGTACCCAGCCCCTACACCCTGTCTTACTTTTTCCTTTTCCCCCTCAGGGAAAATTTTCAGCAGATGATTATTATACAGAGCATATTAAATATCAGATTTAATTGTACTTTTAATTTTTTATTATTATTATCAATATTAGATTTTAGTCATACTTCCATGAATTTGATCTCCTTCAGTTATTCTATTTGCCAATTTTAGTTCATTCTTGAAATAAATTAACCTCCAATATTTAATGAAAAAATACTTAATGGGTGTTTGGATCTTTGTCTAAACCCCCCCAAAGGTAGATCCAAAGGTGAAATTTATAGCAATACAAAGTGAGAATTGAATGTGATTTTCACAAACGTAACACTCAACCAAGCATATTATTATTTTGTCACGTTTATAAATCTAAGTTGATATAATACTTTTGAATGTAAATATTTTATTGAATATTAAATAATAAGTCATTCGATAAATTAAAATTACATAATTAATATGGTTGGAATGAAATTAATGCAAAAATAAAAAGAGAGATAAAAAATGAATTTTGGTGATTTAGTGAGAATAAAAATGTAATTAAACCTTAATATTACTATCTTTATTAGTTAAAATATATTAAGTTCTACCAAATCATGAATGAAGTTTATAGTAAGATTATACGTAATTTTATAATTTTTCATAAATTTAAGTTAATAAAAAATGTGTTTATAATGTAGATATTCTATTTTTTCTTAAATAAAATGGTAAAAAGTGTATTACTCAACCAAAAATTGTAAAATTGATCACATTAGTATAGAATGAGAAAATATTTTGTAAAGAGAAAAAGAATTACACATTAATATAAAAGGTTTTATAGAGTTATTTAATCATAATTTATTATGATAAATTTATTAATTTTAAAATAATTTAAATAATAATTTATAATTGGACCGATATATTTAGAAAGACGGAGTCTACAGTACGCAAGTGAAACTCATGCGTACCGTCCGAAAGCAAACCGTGACCATTGGATCCTTTTCAATTTTAAATCCACGGCTCAAAACAATTTTTTTTCTTTTCTATTTTTTCTCATCTTTTCAAATTTTGTCCCTGAAACTCTCCCTCACCTCTCTCTCTCTCCGCCATCCCTTCGCTCCTCCCTTCTCTCTTCTTCTCCAGCGCCTCTCCTCATCCTCCGCCGTTCCCGTTCCGCTGCCTCCCAACCGCCATGAACAGGCTCACGGGATGCACCTCCATTTTCTTCACCTTTCTTGCTTCTGCTACGTTTCTTACAGCATCTCCATTCACGCACAAAACTCCACCAAATTCACCCGCTGGCTCACTCACAAGTCACAACTCATTCCCAAATTTGGGAGTGACACGCAAAGCTGCTCTAAAAATTTTAATAGAGTAAATTATAATAACTGCAGGTATTATTTTGTTTCTCTTCCTCAGTTTTCTTTTTCCAAATACATGCCTGGCACTTCAGAACTATCTTTTTACCTGCTAATAGTTTATTGAGTTGAATGTACCAGAACTGGATTCTTATGAAAGGATATTTATGCATTGGTAAGGCATTTATAATTTACAGCGTGCGGCATAACATCGCCGAGGGACGGCGGTTCCTTGTGCAGGCCAACGCGCGCGAGCTCGCCACCGTTCTGTCCAGCGGCGTCGCCGCGCGCACCTGGCTGAGTTGGAATTTTCAGCCGCAGTAGCTCCGGCAGGGGTCCGGGAAGCTCGTCAACGAAAACATAAAGTGAAAGAAGCTTCAAACTCTTTCGTCAGGACTGAGGTTGCGCAATGTTCAAATTCTAAATAAGGTTATTCTTTCTCTACAGGGTAGATGGAGGTTGGGAGAAGCGGAGATGGAGACAAGGGGCGTGAAAGAGAAGGACGGAGATGGAGATTCACGGTGGGTTTGTTGCCGGAGCTAGAGATGGATAGTGAAGGACAAATTGGTAAATGGAAGAAAAAAAGAAAAAGAAAAAAGAAAAATAAAATAAAATAAAACACGATCCAATGGCCAGGATTTCTCACGGACGGTACGCATGGGTTTCACTTGTGTACCCTAGCCTCCGTCATTTAGAAACCCATTCATCTATTTTGTAAAACGAGTGAATCTTAAAAACTCATGTTTTCAATAATTTTAGCAACGAAATCTGTGTATTATCGCTGTGTACACTTTCCTGCCTTTTTACTTCATTTCCCTTTCCTTGGCTTGGCAACCAACACAACACAACACCCCTCTTTTTTTCCTCTTTAAAGAGAAAGCTGAAATTGCTGATGGCTAGAGCAGCTGTGGTGCCCAGTACTATTGCACTCTCTGCGTCGTCGGTAAGAGATCAAACATTACTCATTATTCATTTCTGTCTCTCCCTTTAACATTTGCAACTCCGAACTTCTAACCATTTCCCTGTCTCGTGAACTATGTTCATTGCAGAGTTGAATCTCTTCGCCATTGGGTCCCAGATTTTTTTTTTTGTCTTGGATGATCTATGTACTTGCAAAACCTCACTCTTCATTCTTAAGAGGTCAGAAACCAAACCACACACTTCATTCTCATGATCTTCTTATCTTGTACCGTCATTTCAATCAAGAAAGAATTTTCCTTTAACTGCAATGTTGCATGGAATAAATTTTCAACTTTCAGCCTTTCTGAATAGAAAGAAGTTTATAGTTTTTTTTTTTTTTTTTTTACAAATATCGATGTATGGAAATGTTTATTTATTAGCGATCTAATGTACCTCTTTTGTATGATGGTAAGTTTCTGGTCAAATGCACTAACAACTCACAAGGTTAAAATCCGTTGTTTATTTATTTGAGGGATATATTATGCTTAGTTAGATAATAGAAATGAGCTGAACAGCCCATCAACCAGTTCGTGACTCCAATTTATTAACAGTTCAATTAGCTGAGAATTATCATTCATTTGTGAAACCAACTGAGATTAAGCTTTTACAATTGACTCATTATTGTCCATGGGCTAATTCCATATATACTAATATAGTGCCTTATAAGAATAATGATGATAACAATGTTTTGATTTGATATATATTTGCTTCCGATTTTATTTTTGTTCTCAATAATGGGGTGTTTGATATCCCTCGACTATTAATGTGCCTCAATTGAAGTAGTCCCGTGTTGCTTCTACGTCATTTGCTCATGTGGTATTATTTATAAAGTAGTTAAAAGTGTACAGCACTTAAAGATTATTTGCATAGCAGCAATGATTTGCACAATAATAAGTTATGATGTTATTTTGTTTCAGTTAGTTCATCATTCCAATTAGACTGCAGTAACATACTTCCCTAACCAAAATCTCAATGCAGGCTTCTCACATTTGAAGCCTTCTTATCATTATGGATCACAAGTCTTGGCTTTGGGGGAAAAAAGCCACACAGAAGACAAATTTAGTAACTGACAAAACAAATCTCACTTCAAAAGAAAATGGAGAGGTAATGTGATTATATCTCACATCAACTGTTTCTGTTCTCATATATATTTTGCTCTTCTCATAAATGCCATGGAACTTTTGATATTTCTATTATAGTCTTCTTTCCCCTTTAACGTCTCACATCTTTAAGAGTACTAATTAGTAAAAGTGTTAATCCAGAAGGGCTTTTTTCCTGGGCCCTTTATCTTGAAATATTTTATAATTACAAAATGGACATATTAATTCTGTATGTACCTATTTGATAGAAACCTGGAATTCTTCCACAGAACTTTGTGGAATATAATGCTTTTTTTTATTACTTGATAAAAATAACTAGTATCTTGTCTTTTTTATTTTTTAGGTACAGGCTCCTCTAACTGATAAAGAAAAATTGGAGAAAGACTTAAAAAGATTAAATGATAAGCTTGCTTTTACACTTTCTGAATGTAATGCTAAAGATGAGCAGATCAAGAAACAAACGAAAATTGTACAAGAAGCAGTGGCAGGTAATATTCAATTATTCATGCATTGCTGTGTGTTTGTTTCTCATTTCCCTTCAGTTCGTGAATTTGGTCAATACTAATCATCAATTATTTATTATTCTTAAGAGTAATTTTACCAGTTTCTCACTAAAGATTCCTTTGAAGGATGGGAGAAAGCAGAAGCTGAAATATTGTCTATGAAGCAACATATTGATGAATCAATACAGCAGCAGTTAGTTTATAAAGAAAGAGTGGCCCAATTGGATGGTGCTCTCAAGGAATGTATGCAACAGTTACGTTTTGTTAGAGAAGAACAAGAGCAAAGGATTCATGATGCTGTCATGAAGGCTTCTAAAGAATTTGAAGAAGCGCGCATAGTTTTGGAGGAGCAGCTATCAGAGACCAGTAAAGGGCTTGCTAAATCTGGGGTTGAAAGTTCTCGTCTTAATAAATCTATTATTGCTAAAGAAAATTTGATTGAAGATCTGAAAAGGCAATTGGCTCATGCAGAGGCTGATCATAATGCACTGGTGATTAGATTAGAGTCCATTGAGAAAGATAATGCATCCCTTAAGTATGAAGCTCAAGTGCTTGAAAAGGAACTTGCTATTAGAAATGAGGAAAGTGAATTTAATCGTCAAGCAGCTGATGCTTCTCATAAGCAGCACTTACAGAGTGTAAAAAAAATTGCCAACTTAGAATCAGAATGTCAGAGACTGCGTATTCTGGTTCGAAAACGGTTACCAAGTCAAGCTTCCCTGGCAAAAATGAAAAATGAAGTTGAAATGTTGGAACAGGATTCACTTGAAATGAGAAGGAAAAACTTGGACTCAACCAGTGTAGTGGTTGAATCTTCACTAGACAGTTCTCCTGAGACTACCATTAGAAGAATCACTGCTTTGACTGATCAACTATGTGCTGTGGAAGAAGAAAACAAGACTTTGAAAGAATCGTTAAATAGGAAAACAAATGAAGTCCAATTCTCAAGAGTAATGCTTGCTCGCACAGCTTCTAAACTGATGCGACTTGAGTCAGAGATTGAATCTAGAGGTAATGTGACCATGGAGCTGCCTAAAAGTAATCCTGCATTGCAAGATATATCTTTGTCATCAATGTCTGACATTGGCAGTGATGACAAGGTTAGCTGTGCTGACTCCTGGGCTTCTGCATTGATTTCAGAATTGGAGCACTTTAGAAGTGTAAAACAGAAGGAATCAATGTCATGCAAAAGTGTTGGACCTTCAGATATAAGCCTAATGGACGATTTCCTTGAAATGGAAAAATTAGCAGTGGTCTCTGTTGAAAAAGCCCCCAAAATTTCTTGTGCTTCTAAAGAAGAAAATAATGAAATAGATGGCCTGCCAGAGGCTAGACCGAATGGGATTAGCTCTGAAGTAATAAGTAAGGAGATCATTCCTGTGTCTGATCATTTGTCAGAATTCTCTACATCAAATCAGGAATCATGTTCCATTGACATATTAAATGGTGATATTCCTGGTTGGCTTCTGGATGTAGTAAAAGTGATATTGGAACAAAACTGTGTCACTCATAAGAACTTTGATGACATAGGTGAGGATATTAGATTGGGTTTGAGCTATCTAAATAATGCAGATCAATGTGGGTTTGATTCAAGCAAAGGTCATCCATTTGATGGATCTAAGCTTCTCCATTTTAGTCAGCACACCTCATGGAAACCTTTGAATAATTCTTTGGTAGATCCATGTGGTGAAGTAAATGATGCTAAGATTTTATCAATAAAGGGAACTAAACAGCAATCTCAGAGAGATCTGAGCCAGTCAATTGGTAAGATAATTGAGCTTATTGAAGGGATTAGCATGCCTGCTGAGGATTATGATAATTCAGATTCCTTGTACAAAAGAGATGGAAATGTCCGTGCACATAAGAATCAAGGAATTCCTACAGGCTACATGGTCCGTGTTTTCCAGTGGAAAACATCTGAACTCAGTAATGTCTTGCAGCAATTTCTCCACGTGTGTTACGATTTACTCAATGACAAGGCTGATCATGAAAAATTTGCCACAGAACTAACAACAGCTTTTGATTGGATTATGAATCACTGCTTTTCACTTCAGGATGTTTCTAGTATGAGGGATGCCATTAAAAAACAATTTGATTGGGATGAGACACTAAGTGAAAATGAAGCTGAAACAGGGATGTTTGCAGACGCAGATAAGTTGCATCTTCCCATAGAACAGTTATCATGTTTGCCTGCGCTAACTAATTCAGATTGTCATGATGTTCCAACTGAAGAGATGCAATATGTTGATAAGGAAGAAATTGAAAATATTGAAGATGAAGTTATCAGTTCTGAATCTGAGAAGGAAGTGTTGGAAGGGAGGCTCCAATCAGCTATAAATCAACTTCAGGGATCAGAGAAAACTATTGGCAGCTTGAGATTGGAATTGCAAACCTTGAAAGAATTGAATCGAATGCTTGAGGAGCAACTACAAAATCATGCATTCATAAATGCAGATCTTGACACTCAGCTAACAGAAACTGAATTAAAAGAAGCTAATCACAAGGTTTTGGCATTAGAAGTGGAAGTGGAGAACAAAAATCAATATTGTGAAGAATTAGAGACCAGATGCATTGAACTTCAGCTCCAGCTTGAAAGGTATCTGTAATCTAATCTTTCAATATTTGTTACTTTATAATATGATTTTCAAACATTTAGCTTTTAATTTCT
>PYAF01004539.1:1714475-1748210 GCA_007407185.1 Glycine tomentella | reverse complement strand
GCCTCAATCGGACATTCCAGTCAAAAGTTATGACCGTCCGAAGTTTATATACGCATCGTTCCATCTGTGCAGGACTGACACGTGTCAATAAAGTGGAACCGCCCAGAATTGGGCGGCACTGGAGCCGCCCAAAACCAGGCGGTTCTACCCCCTGGGAGCCGCCTGCTTTTGGGCGGCTCCAGTGCCGCCCAATTCTGGACGGTTTCCCCTGCCCCAGATTGGTAAATAGTTTGAAAACAGCCCTAAATGTGTAATTTTTTATTTAATTTGTATTATTTGGGTTCTTTTGTCGCTATTATTAGCATTGCTTTTTACAGTATACGCAAATGGACTTTCCTTGTTGTCTCTATTTGCTGTGCTATGAAAAATTCTACTTACACCTCCCTAATTTCTACTTACACTCTATATAAAAAAAATATTTAATATTAAGACGTATTAAAATATTAGTATTTTTGAAGTAACGTATCGAAGCCTCGTATTGGAAACGTATCGAAATTCCCGTATCGGTATCGGTGCTTCTTAGCTATGAAGTACTGGAAATGTCGAAATGGAAATGTACAGAAGCCTGTTGGTGGAAAGAAATCTGCTAATATTAATCTCTGTAAAGTATGAATTTAGCGACATCTTGAAGTCCTGCTTCCTCGTAACATTTGGCAATCCTCTCCAAATACTCATCCCATTCTCCCTCTGTAGAAGCCAAATCCAACAAGAAAGCAGCTTCATCTAGTACAACCTGCAATTGATTTGCAGACCAAAGCAAAATTAAGATGAATATCAGCATACATACTAGCCATGGATGAAATCAATAAATAGTTCACACTATATAGCACCTGTGCAGGGGCCTTCCCCTTTTTAAGATCTTCTTGCCTTCCCTCTTCAGTCACTTTCTCTTTAATGTACTCAATTTGCTCATCTTCCCATTGTGCTATATTAGCCACGTCCTAACAAAAACGAATATGACAAAAGAAATACAAGAGGGACACGGAGGAAAATAAGTACAGAAGCTTACACTTAAACCAGAAAATCAGACTGCTGATGATTTCATACCTGATACTTGCAGCCAAGGGTCCACCATGGTGATTTCAAAGCTCCTCTGGCAGCATCTTTAGCTTCTACTTTACGTCCAACCCTATAGAAAATTATTGAAAAGAAAGGCTCTTAGAGGATGAAAACGGTAAGCTCACCTATCTTGAACAACTAGAATAAGTAACAGATAAATGTTTACACCAACCTCAACAAAACCTCAGAATTGAACACAAAAGGTCGAGCAAATCCTGGAAAATGCTCCTTCTTGGTATAAAATTCCCCAGTTACTAATGCTGAAACCTTCCGACACAGACATAACCAACATGTCTCAATTTATATTAATGACTATTGCTTGAGGAAGTAACTAATTGCATGAGAATCTTACAAGATCTCCTTCCTCAAAATGCCGTGCCACTTTGCGCTCTATGATATCTGGAAATAGACCAACCTGAAAAGAAATTAGATTCTTGCAATGATTTGCCACGACAGTCATAAACACAGTCTACATACTTATTAATACCTTTTTCAAAAGATAGACATCTAGGTTAGAGATTCCAGACTCTGCAAAATCACCCTTTCTGTACAGTTTCTCCCCAGCATCACCCGAAGCATAAAATACTTCTTCATTTCTCTCTTGACCATTCTTTGCATCTTGCTCAACTAACATTCGGTGTATAAATTGGTCAACCTGTATTTAGAAAACAGACAGTTAAAATAATACCATCTTGAGTGCCAATTAATCAACATCACAATGTATCAAAACCAAACACACTGATGCAGACAAAGCATGCTCCACTTACACTCTTAGCTAAAAGCCATACTCCATAGTTTCTGACTTCCACCACTGGCATTTCCATCCTGCAGGTATTTGTTCAGATCCACAAGATGATTAAAACAGTAATAAATTAACCACAGCAGAGGACAGTCATTGAGCCTTACTCAGGTGGAGCCGTCGGCCACCGCAGCAGTGCAGTTACATTACCTGTCAAGAAAATAATCAAAAACAGTGCTGAACTTGAAAAATTCTCAAAGTACTTAACCCTAAGGCCTAAACCCATACCAGAGCTATTTTTCGACAGTGGTATAGCAAGAGGAATTAATCCTTGCCTGGCACCCGGAGAGATAATAGATTCACCTGTGTAATATACAAAAGCATGAGAAAAATAAACCTAATAAAATTATTAAAATCAATCCTCAAGGGAAGGAATTCAAAGTACACATATGTGCATAGAACAATTTATACCAAAATCCAATATAATGTAAACCACGTGTTCAAGTACATTGACAAAATACAGATTCACGATTATTCTAAACTTGAGATTATAAAGTTTTATGGTGCAGTTTTTAATACTAGTAAGATGAAAAAATTGATTTACCTCTGGTTTTCAAAATGCTGAGGAGTTGTGAAAGATGCTGAGGAGGCTGAGTCGCAGCTACATCCTTCACGAAAGAAACGTGGTCTGCGACGAGAGAGTGAAAAATTAAAAAGGAAAGAGCAAAACGGTTTAAAGAAGAAGAAGAATGCATTACCAGAAATGGAGGAGTAAGAAGAAGAGGCGCGAAGCCGCGAAGAGAAACTCTGCGGCGGCTGAGAAGCAGAGGCACAACGCTGCCACGTGGAGCTCCGCCGTATAACACCACGCCGCCGACCTTCATTGTCTATTCGCCTCATATGCTCCCACTCCCGCTCCCTTTATCTATTTTCCTTCTCTTTTTTTCTCGGAGAAAACATTGTCACATAATTACGTGATCCATAAGAAGGGATGGAGACACACTAGGCCTTTACCTTATTTAAAAATATTAAGTTTGGCTTAGTCTATTTATTTATTATAGACTTTTTTATTAAGCTTAGTCTGATCTATTTAAAAGTCTGACTTGACCTACGAATCTATTAAAAAGCCTATTTTACAATAAATATTATATATTAGTGAAACTTTGAGAACTAGCATAATATTTTTTAAAATTTAATATAAAGAAAGACACATATTGACATACTTCCTTTTTAATTTGTGCGTGAAAAAAAATTAAAATTGGTTAGAACACTCTAATATGAGATTAGTTTTCTTATCTTATTTTATTTCTTTTTTTAAAAAATCGATTTATATTTTTTTAGTTTTAATATATATATATATATATATATATATTAGCTTTTCTACAAACCTACTACAAAAATTTTAAATTTTCTATTTTATTTTTTATCTTTTAAGTAAGATAGACTATTTACATTTTATTTTATTTTATTTTATTTCTTTTTTTAAAAGATTGATTTATATCTTTTTAATTTTAATATCTATCTATCTATATATATATATGTATATATATGTATATATATATATATATAGGCCAATCTGATAGGTCTAACAGGTTTTTTTTAAAGCTTGAACCTGGCCTTTTTATTTAAATAGACTTTTCAAAAAACCTAAGCCTGAACTTTATAATAAACAAGACAGGCCAGACCTTAAACAGGCCAGACCAAAGGCCCCTGATAGGCGGTCTGGCCTATTTTCATCCCTATCCATAAGTACATAAATGTGTTTAGGCCTTCATTAGTCCATGTCCATTTTAACGGCTAAAAGTTACAGATTTTACATCTTCTTTTTTTTTTCATATCTCGTGTTACATATTGAGTAAAAATCTTTAACTTAATATCTGATTCTTACTAAATTTTTTAATAAAATAGGTGAAGAAATTTTTAACATAAAGAATAAATTTTTGTAAAAGATTCTTCAAGATATGCACATTGTTCAAAAAAGAATAATTTTTTTTCTAATATCTCAAAATAAGATAAAAAAATTATAAAAATCTTTTAATTTTATGTGGTAGTATAGGGTCTAAAAAAAGTTATCTAAAATCATAATTTAAAATCTAGCATTAAAGATGTTGCATTTTTAGTGCTAGATCTTGAGCAAAGATCTTGAGATCAAGATCTGAACTTTATTATATCTCCTAATAAAGGAGGTAAAGAGATCTCCATATAAATTGAGTTTTTGTACAAGAACTCTCAAAAGATATTGTTTAAAAAAAAATCTCTCTCCATAAAATCTCAAAATGAGAGTTACCAGTAAAAAAAAATTGGAAAAATCTTGATAAATTTTCAATTCTACTCAACACTGATAGGATTTTAACATATATACAAAATATTAATAGTTTTTAGTTCTATAAATATCTCATTTTTTATTTTTAGTTTATAAGCTTTTTTTTTATCACAATCCTCTTTTCATTTATTTGTGGTTTATCATTTTTTTTACATTTTTGACATCAAATACCGATATAAATATCAATATAAGTTATTAATTTGAATAGAATTAAATTTGTTTTTTTAAGTAAGGTTTGATTAAAGTTTTATGAAAAGAAAAAAATGATTGAAAGAAAATTCATTAAAGATAATCCATCAAATTCTTTTTCAATAATTATTATTAACGAAAATAATGAATATTTCATACGTCATGATAATCCAAAAATTTAATATCTAAATATTGATGTATTTAATAAATAACTTGTACTTTAAAAAAATATCACGATAATTTAAAAAATAATATCTAAATATTAATGTGTTTAATAGATGACTTATTAATCTTGTCATTTACAACTATTAAAATGAGAACCTAACATAGTTATACGAACTAAAATAAAAGAAAAATTATAAGAAATTAAAATGAAAGCATAAATTGGAATGATGTTATGCTTCAACCTCACTACTCCATACAAATGGCTGATGACAATTTTTACTATTGGCAGCACTGAATTACAACAAATTAACCACTCTAATCAAAGACAGTCTTGTGAAATTTGGACAAAGTCTGATGAAGGTCATTAAAAATGTAATATCGACGCTGCGAATTTCGAAGAGCAAAATCATTATGGTTTTGGCGTGTGCATTTGCAATGATTTTTTTTTTCCAATATAAAATACCTTTCTTCTAATAATTCTTAATCCAGACTATTTCTCAATTTAATTCTTAAAACACACAAATTTTTTTAGTTAAGAAATCTGGTTGGAACAACCCGACTTCTCACCTTCATTTTTTTAAAATGTTAATTTATTAAATTTAATTAATTTTTTTATTATTTAATTTAAAAATATAATATTTTTATTTAATAATTTATTTATATCACAATACATCATAAATAAAATATATGAACAATAATATTAGTCTAGGAAAAATTTGGAAATGAAAGTATGTTGGGACAATTTTTCTATTATGTTTTTGTTGTTGATAAATTTCACATTTTTTTTGGTATTTTATTTAATTTTTTCATCCAATTTAAGTGAAAATGCGATTTGAAACTGGAGGTGGTAAATGTTTTTGTCCAACAGAAATTTTAGTTATTTTTAGTAAACTAGTAACTCAACCAGTCCCAATAATTGATTAACATGTTGTAATAATCGATGTAGATATTACACATAATGAACGACTCACTAAAATGATTTAAATGAAATAAGATATGTACGTTATACGATATTTTTTAAATTATGATAAGTTTCATCATTTTTTTGTTTTAATTGTTATTGTTAGTATATTATGTTATTTTCGTTTTACTATGTTCCGTATATTATGTTTGTTTATCTTATCATTAGTATTTTTTGTTATTTAAATATTTTAATATCATCATATGATATAATTAAGATGTGGTAACTATATATTTATTGTGTTTTTAATCACTTTTCTTTTTAATTTATTTTAAGACTATTAATTAATTATTAAACTAAAATATTATATTTTTAAAATTAAATAATATAAATAAGAAAATATTTTTTAAACTGATTTTAATAAATAACATTTAAGAAAAAACAAGTGAGGAGTCAAGTTGGCCAAATCCGTCTTCTTAACTAAAAAAGTAATGTATTTCAGGAATTAAATTAAGAAGTAATGTAGATTATAAATTAATCTTTTTTGCACTAACATGCATATTGTCAATGATTGCTTTTGTTGCCGGTGTGGTTATTTACAGGAGCTTATCTCACATCTTTTTCGTTATTGCCCAGAGGTTATTAGGATTTGAAATCTTCTTCAACTCGACGTTAAAGTTCATGCTTCAAATGATAATAACTCAACTTGGCTTAAGAGGAATTGTTTGGCAGACCATGAAGTTCTTTTTGCTATTTTTTGTTGGCATATTTGGAAGGCGAGGAACAACGAAGTCTTTTTGAATCATGTTGTTCCTATCATATCAATGATGAACCATATCATTAGTTTAGTCGAAATAGTTACCAAAACCTACGATAGGAATGTTAGTGGACCGCAGCAAAGGCTCATCCAAGGGCAACCACCTCAACCTGGAGAGCACAAACTCAACTTCGATGGCAGCTCTTTGGGTAACTTGGGCAAGGTGGGGTTTGGCGGTCTTAATTTGCAACAATCATGGTCATTGGATCGGGAGCTTTTATGGATAATGTGGAATTTCATCCAACACAAATGCATAACTTTATAGTATATACCATGGCATTAACATGGTTGGGCTTAAAAGAGTTTACCATCTAACTCGTGAATCAAATTTAAAATATTAAAAGTTTCCTCCACCTTCATTGGATGCTCACGTTAAGGCACTCTCTTTGTGAATGAAACACTTGTGTTGATTGGCTCACAAAAAAGGAAGCTTTGGAGAACGACCGTCTTCTTATTTTGAATATTTGTTATTCTAGATTGAAATCTATGTTAATGATCGATGTCCTAGAAACCTTGTTTATCTGACATCATTAATCTTTTATTGTCTTCTTCTTCTTGTTTTTTGTATTTTTCACAACATAAAAAAAATAATATTATCAAGAGGTAGAGATTAATTTTTTGAAGTATTGAAGTTTATTTAATAGAGATTTTTTTTATGCTTAAAAAATTATTTTTCACTAAATATTATTCCATACATATCGACTCAGAGGATCATATAATATTTTTAACTATTAATAAAAATATTTATTTAAACCAAATAAATATAGACATTTAATACTTTTAAGAGAGTCAGCTTTAATCCTTTATGTTTGAATTGATGACTTGATTCCGAAATATATGTATTTATTCAAACAAATCATCTGAACTCCGAAGTGTGAAAACCGAAAGCAAGGATATACTAAAAAAAAAACAAGGATATAATTTTTAATTTGTGAGTTCCAACAACGAAATTGAAGAGAAGAGAAGAAATGAAGGGAAGAAAATTAGCGAGGGAGGGGAGAAGAGCGTAGTTTGTTCGTTTCCACAGTGCATATAAATTCAAAATCACGTTCCCCCCATTCCAGTCACTTCCCCCAACAACCAAAATACCGAAAAATAAAAATGAGAAAGAAAAGATATTAATAAGAAAAGGTGTAGTCAAAAGCGGCGGAAAAAAATTGAAAGCGTTTTTCTCTAATTTTGTTTTTTTAAGGATTTTGAGACGTGACTTAGGGTTTCAACTTTCAAGTCGCCCCGCCAAATCCACTCAAACTCCAAAACCTTCTCCATCGTTAATTCCACCTGCATGATTCGGATCTCGATCCGATTTTCATTTTCGATTCGGCTTCGATAAGCTCCGCCACCATTGCCGCCGTCAATGGCGTCGAAGCCTCCGCCTTCGCCCTTGCCCTCTTCTTCCAGATCAGAGCCTCTCGTTGATCCCTCCGTACTCTCTCTCTATATCTCTCCAATGCATTCATTATCTTATCCTCTCCCTAACTCATGCCAGCTAACTTGATTTCGCTTCGGATATTTAATTTTATTTCCGTTTTTGCTTCGATCTGGTTTTAATTATGTCTTTAATTTGCGTTTCTCTCTCTGGCTGCGTTTTTAACCTATTGATGTTGCTTCAACATAAAACAGCTTGCTACATTTTTTTTTTTTTTGAGTAAATGCTTGCTAAAATAGGCTAAAAAATGGAGATGTACCTGCATTGTATATAGTGAAGGATATTCGAGATGTGGTTCGGTTTTCCAGCATTTACGGGAGTTTTTAATGAGCTTTTATAACTTTCCTGGTTCTATTGGTTACGGAAGATTATGGTTATTGAGTTGGAGTCTGTGCATTGGTTGTTGTCAGATGAATTCCTTCCTGCAATCATTACATGCTGAGACTGAGAGTGACTAGCGGATTTGTTTGAAGTGTGAGTGTGACTGCTATCGTTTCACTGCAGGCAAATAAAGTGGAGGATTCAAGTCCGACTGGTAAAGATGTGTTACTGGTTATTGATTCTTTGAAGAAACAAGTTGCTGCAGAAAGGGTTGTTTCTGTAAAGGTGTAATTGATGAACTTATGGCTGTAGTTCGTTTTTGATTTTTATTGGACTTTTTCCCACCCTCATGATGTGCATTTGGATATCAGAAAAGAATAGAGGAAAACAGACAGAAGCTGGTTGGTGTCACTAACCATGTCTGCACAATGTCAATGGAGAGAAGGAACTTCAGCATTACTGATACGAATATAAGTCTGGACCTACTGACAAAGAGGCAAAAAGATGCAATTGATATGCACAATAGTGTTCATGCGAGTAATGGTGATGTGGAGAGCAATGGCTATCATGACGATAGCCATGGTTCTACAGCAGTTCTTCTAGGGTCTAATGTTGCTGTAAAGAATGCTGTTCGTCCTATCAAGTTACCTGAAGTAAAAAAATTGCCTCCTTACACTACATGGATTTTTTTGGACAGGTTTGCTTGCCTTAATCTGTTTTTCTTTCCCATATATAACACCTGCAATGCTGTATGGTACTTAATGTTAGGTGGTCAAGAGCCAACAATAGCATAAACTTAGTGTTGCAAAAATGAGGCGGTTGTGGTTGATGAGTGGACATTTGACAATAATAGAATCATGAATGAGGGCATTAGAGAGAAAGTAGGGGTAGAAAATAGGAAAAGACAATCGAATTTTGCTTTAGGTGGTTTGGTTATGTGAAAAGATCCATTAAGAGAAGAGTGGATTGGATGGAGTAGAGTCCCTATGGTGGAGTGGGCCAAGGAAAACTTCAGGTAAAACCATTGGAAAGGACTTTTAGATATAAATTTACTTTCTGAGAATTTGGTTCATGACAAGACTTAATGTTTTTATTTAATTCATGTAGCTAAGTCCAACTAGTGGATTAAAGCTTTGGTTGTTTTTCCTTTCTCGTAGTCTTGTCCTTGATGTGATTTTTAACTAGTGGTTAATTCTGTGATAACCTGAATTATGACTCATTGCCATCTGCTTGCGAATCTAACCAATGTCTTAGGTGAATGTATCATGCATACAATTTAAAGAAATTAAAGGCAGAGAAAATGTTTAAAAAATCTTCATTCTACACATATTTTTTTATTGTATTTTCTTTATTAAGCACTCAAGTCTCTTTACTTATTTTGTGTTTACCTTTTCACATAGCACTTGTCTTTCTTTTTATTCTATCGTAGTTTCACCTTTTCATCTCTATAGTTTTCTTCTATATTGATGCAAAAAATTGGATCTTTTGAAGATACTTGATACTTGTGTTCATTCTGATACAGAAATCAAAGAATGACTGAGGATCAGTCAGTTGTAGGCCGGAGACGAATTTATTATGATCAGAATGGTGGAGAAGCGCTTATATGCAGTGACAGTGAAGAGGAAACTATGGACGATGAAGAGGAGAAAAGAGAATTTATAGAATCAGAAGATTATATACTTAGGTTGGTATAGCTTAGTAAACTATTATTGGTTGCTTTCACCGTTTCTTTTTCCTTGTCAGATCTTTTCTGCTTGTGTGTAAAATAAAATTGCAATGTATGCCTGACTGTATTGTCTCATGTTCATGAGGTTAAGCTTTTAGAGTAGGAAGCAATGTGTTTGTTCTGTATCTTTCTCTTTCTGTGTTTTAATGTTATTCTGAAGTTAATTTATGCACTAAAAGAAAGACTCTAGTTTTCTTAAACATTTTTTTTCCATTGGACCATTGCTCACTGTCTATGAAGTATCACATGAGTTTACTATTTTGTGATTATTTATACATTGGAGCATATGTGGCGTTGTCTTTCAGTTGACTATAAGAGAAGATTCTGATAGGATGATTTGACAGTTATTTTTTTTGTTATTATATTTCCTATTTACAGAAGGAATCAAAGAGGATCCTTGATTAGTTGAATGTATAATTCAATCCTTTATTGGGAAAATAAACTATTGCATACACTTATCATACTAATAGAAATATTATATGCTTGGTTTATCCTGCCAATTGATCTCGTTAAGATAAAAAACTCTTCAGTTACTTTGCATCCTTCTGCTGTGATTTTTCTTTGAAGAAGCATTCTTTTTGTCATATTTGTATCGTCATGAATTTCATGTTAGGATGTTTAGCTATTTTGTTGCATCATATTACATATTGTTTTTCTTATGTTGCATGAAAGACAGATTTTTGGATTTCATAATGTCTGATTTGATTTTACAGCATGACTGTCAAAGAGTTTGGTTTAACTGACATTGTTCTGGAGTCGTTGGCTCAGTGTTTTTCTAGAAACGCTAGTGAAATTAAGGTAAATTTTTGTCATTCATTGAATTGTTCCTCTATGTATTTTCCGTTTCTGCCATCTCTTTCTTGATTACTCTGATGAAAACTGGTCGTAGTGTAAGCTTTCGTCCAGCTGTTTCCCATTTGCTTTGTGCTGGCTTTACAGAGATATGAAACACCGTCAAACATCTTATACAGGCAAAGTATGAAACTCTCAGTATTCAAGACAATGCTGGTGGCTGTTCCAAGGCAGGAGATTCTGAAGAGAATTCTCAAAATGGCAATTCTTTTCTGGAAAAGGATCTTGAAGCAGCTCTTGACTCTTTTGACAACCTCTTTTGTCGACGATGTCTTGTAAGTTTTTTTCCCCCATGTAGGCTCTGTATAGCTTGCACTATCTTTCTCTCGATATCTCACTGGTTGCCATATTTTACTTGCAGGTTTTTGATTGTAGATTACATGGATGTTCACAAGATCTTGTCTTCCCTGTAAGTACTATTTATTGCTTATTTTTCATGTAGTCTACAGTATCTATTGAGTTTGGGACTTTAACAGGCTGAGAAGCAACCTACATGGAACCCTCCTGATACTGAAAATGCATCCTGTGGGCCAAATTGTTTCCGATCGGTATGCATTTGTCTTTTCTTAGGGATCTATCCATCTATTATTATCATTATTATTATTTTTAACAATTTACTCAATTTTCTTAAACCTTGATTTAGGTACTTAAGTCGGAAAGATTTGCCAAAACATCCTTTGCCCAGGCTGATGAACAGAAGTCATCTGGTGGTGCTTTATCTAGGAAAAAATCTTCTGCTAAGAGGCGGATAAAATGTAGCCAAAGTGAAAGTGCTTCATCTAATGCCAAAAACATATCAGAGAGTAGTGACTCAGAGAATGGTCCTGGACAAGATGCTGTCTCAGCTTCACACTCAGCACCTCCTAAAAGTAAACCTGTGGGGAAAGGTGGAATTGGTAAAAGGAACAGTAAGCGAGTGGCAGAACGAGTCCTAGTATGCATGCAGAAACGGCAGAAGAAAACAATGGTTTCTGATTCTGATTCCATTGTAAGTAATATTCTTCCTTTGTTTAAGAAACTTGCATTTTGATTCAATTATAACCAAACCAGATAATGAAGAAGCAATTATTTTACCACATAAATATGTTAAATTTCTTTGCACGGCAAGATATAGAAGGAATTGATTCATAATAATCTGCAAATAATGCAGAGTGAAGCTCTTGACCGTTCATCGAATGATATGGTCACTGACCCCCATGCCATGAGCAGTGAAGACAACACGAGGAAAGAAGAGTTTGTAGATGACAATGTTTGTAAACCAGAAATCACAGATAATAAATCTTGGAAAGCTCTTGAAAAGGGACTTTTAGAGAAAGGAATGGAGATTTTTGGTAGAAACAGGTTAGCTTATGTTTGGATTGGGGATGCTTGGCTTACTTTTCTTTATAAGTATATAATATAACGTAATGCATGGATGGTGTAATTAGTGCTGGCGTGAAAAAAATTAAGCATGCAAGAGTATGACCACTGGTCCAAGTGTTTATATGAAGTTAAGCTTGTCTTCAGTCAGTTACATAGGGAATGGATGGATAACACTTTGAAGTATTGAGTCAACTTTGTTCATAATTGTTCTGGTTGAAAAATGCACAGATTGACTTGGTTGATAGGATTTCATTTTTTAAAATTATATTCTTGAAACCAGTCTCTATACTTGGCTACTTGAAATAAGCACAAGGTGCATGGTGATGGAAATATATATCTCATTTTTATTTATCAAGTATCTAAGGAATAGCTTTTTAAAATGGAAACTGAAAGGTTGCAGGGGTGTTTGAGGCTTACTTATTAACCAGATTAAACCTACACGATGCATGGGAGGTTAGACAATAATGTTTAGGGTTAGTTTTGTGAGAGAACCTATTTAATATTTAATTATAAATAGTTATGCAAATTATTAGTTCATTTATAAAAGAAAGTCTAAATGTACATCTGTGCATTGGACTGACACCTATTATAAAAAGCAAAAAGTCAGGTTCATAGTTATGTCGAACATTTTTAAAATGTGGAATGGTTTAGGATTATGTGTTTTTAATTGCTTAAATCTAATAAACCATAAAGTAAAAGTAGAAAAACCATTTACCTAATGCCTTTTTTTTTTGTAGAGGATTTTTTAATCTGAATTTTCTGAAGTCTATAATTTTTGCCTAATGAAAGTTTGGTAGCATAACATTCATCAAATTTAAAAATCAATTTCCTCTATACTTGAAATTTAATTGGTATGTTAGTATAAAAGAATTTTACACTATTCATCTGAAGGACATGTTTATTTTACCTTTATTTTTCTTATATAGAGTGGAGTGGTAACGAATAATACAACAACAAAAGCCTTATCTCACTAGGTGAGATCTGCTACATAGATCACATGATGCCATTTGACTCGCTTAAAGACCAGATCTGAAGTGGTAACAAATAATGATGTATTAAAATATCAGTGAATGTCAGTTAGAAACTATTTTAAGTAACTGTTTATACCGATTAAATTCATATACTTAACTATACCAAACATCTATTTTGCTTATTGTAATTTGTAATCCTACGTAGTTGTTACAATGATCAACTATTTCATTAATACTCCATCCGGTCCTTTATATAAGAAACATGGGCCCACTTTTAGCTGTATTAATTGTAATTTTTTTTATACCCTTGATTTATTGTGAAATCTATTAATGAGACAGTCACTCTTTACCCATGTAAGTGGATGTATTTTTATTGGGTTAATAACAATATAAGCCACATTCATTGTGGGGAAATTATTCCTTGAATTATGTGTAGTGTCATTAAATATAACTACTACTCAGACTATTTAATTCTATGGGTATTTTTGGAATAAAATTTTAGATGAATTAGTTATTCCTTTCTTATGTAAAGGACCGGAAATATTTTTTAAATCTATCTCCATTTCTCAATATGTTGGTAGTATGCTTCAAGCACCTAGAACCTTCCAATGAATTATGAAACCAAAGTTCTAGTAGAACCTAAAATTAATATTTATTGCCACTATTCTGAATTTAATGGCTGATGTTCCATTACTTTAATGAGAAAGTGAACGAAACTAGTATATTGAATAGCTTGGTGAAAACTGGGAAGATGTTTAAAGAATAAATGAGGTGTCATCTCTATAGCTCAAACTTCTGATTTAATAAATTATAAATACAGGGTAAATTACAGATTCTTCATGTGGTTGGGTCAACTTTAATTTTATCACATGTAGTTTAGAATGCATCACTTTGCCCACTTGTGTCTTGTTTGGTGCTTGCTTATGTTTGAATTTGTCACTTCTTTTAACTATGATGGGCTAATAGAGTGATCTCCACATATCTTTAAACATAAATTTTCTCTTTCTTGACTGTCAATCACCTATTAAGTGACAACATTTTGCTTTTTTATTGCAGTTGCTTAATAGCTAGGAATCTCTTAAATGGCCTAAAGACATGTTGGGATGTTTTCCAATACATAAATTGTGAAGATGGAAAGATGTCTGGTCCTCCTGGGGATGTTGCAAATTCCCTCATGGACGGCTATTCCAAGGTTAATTTAATGCAATTACTTAATATACTTTTTCACTTTGCTTTTTCTTTCTTGCAAATAGTGCTTAACCGAGCTAATTTTGGTAAAATGAATGTAAGGGTAACAATGAAGTGAGACGAAGGTCTAGATTCTTACGTAGAAGAGGAAGAGTCCGTCGATTGAAGTACACCTGGAAATCTGCTGCTTATCATTCAATTAGGAAAAGGATTACAGAGAGAAAGGATCAACCCTGCCGACAGTATAATCCATGTGGTTGCCAAACGGCTTGTGGAAAGCAGTGTCCTTGTCTTCAAAATGGAACCTGCTGTGAGAAGTATTGTGGGTAAGCTTTTGAGGTTGCTAAATAGAACCTTGATGAAAGATAGGCATGTAGAATTGTAGTGTTTTGCAATTTTCTGCATTCCATGCTGGTTTCACAAATTCTAGGGATTATTGTACTTATAGTTTACACGGATATTTTATTTTGACTTGCCTACCTGACAGCACATGCAACCAACATCCGTTAATTCCTGTGATGATTTCTTTTTTTCCCCTTTTCATATCAAGATGCCCCAAGAGCTGCAAGAATCGATTTCGCGGCTGTCATTGTGCTAAGAGTCAATGCAGAAGTCGTCAATGTCCATGTTTTGCTGCAGATAGGGAATGTGATCCAGATGTTTGTAGGAATTGTTGGGTCAGGTGAGATTTACCTGTTTGTGTTTGTGTAGCATTGCTCTGTCATCTGTAAGATTCACACCTTTTGCTTTTAGATGGAAATAATTAATTTCATATATGGGATGGATGGTATGATTTCTTATATTCCTTGGAAGTAATTATTTTACAAGCATGTAATTGTTGACTTAAAGAAACAGGTCTCATGGGATGAAAAGAAAAAGAAGTAGAGGTGATTACTGAGTTAGTATTGCAAAACATAGTTTGATATATAATCTTAACATGTGATAATGATCAAAATAATTTTTTGACTACTGAGTTTCTTAATTAAGAATGATGGGTGCTGATTAGAAGTTTTTAGAGCTAATTTTCATTGCTAATTTTTTGGAATGAGATATAATATGATTTATGCTTTTCATTGCTAATTTTTATTTATGTCAATGAAAGAGCAGATTATGTGTTTGTATTCTTGCAGATTTTTATCAATCCTTAAGCGCGATCTTGATAAAAAAGATAGAATCTTGAACTAGTGTGCTCCGATAATTTTAATTTCCTAGTTTTTATGTTGATCCTTGATAGTAATTTTATGTGTATATTTAAGATTTCTCAGACCTGCCTCATCATTATAAACTTAGTCATAATTTGACCTGTTGAATTGATTGTTCCGTCAACTAAATGTCTGTTATAATTTCCTCACACAATGATGGATCTGAATAATTATTTGGCTGTTAGGAAAAGATTTGATTTTATGTCTGTTTTCAGGACTTCTCTGCCTTTCTTCTTAAGTGCTTATAATATATTATTCCTGTTAAGTTGATTACTAGTCTATCTCAAGTCTCTGTTTGCTATGATACATTTTGCTATTTGGGTCTTATTATTGTTGCAGTTGTGGCGATGGTACACTTGGGATTCCTAGCCAAAGAGGGGACAATTATGAATGTAGAAACATGAAGCTTCTTCTCAAACAACAGCAAAGGGTAAAATTCTGACTGCCTTTTCCTGTCTTACCTTTTTGAAATCTTACACAGGTATCTAGAGTTGTTTGCTTTCTGTCTGGCAAATTTATGCTTCTATCAAAATAAGAGACATATTTATTATGATTGAGAGAAGTGGATCGAATCATGCTTAGAAATGAAACTCCCTGTGTAGAGATAAAATTCTCCTCATGGGGATAGGATTTTGCATGGACTTTGGTCTATCCAATATAACAATCTTCTTTGTTTTCAATATTTTCTGTGTCTGTTGTTTGTTTTGCTAATTGTACTTGAAGATCAGTTCTTTTCTATTATATTTGCTGTGATGGCAATTGACATCTAATATGCTTACACAGGTTCTTCTTGGAAGGTCTGATGTATCAGGCTGGGGAGCCTTCTTAAAGGTATTCTCCAATAAATGATCCTATATGGTTATGAACTGTTTTTCCTTTTGCTAATGCAATCTGTTCACCCTCCAGAATAGTGTTGGTAAGCATGAATACCTTGGAGAGTATACTGGTGAGTTGATTTCTCATCGGGAAGCAGATAAGCGAGGAAAGATATATGACCGTGAAAATTCATCTTTTCTCTTTAATTTGAACGATCAGGCAAGCTTTTACGACTTTGTATCTTTTGTGGGCGATAGGTTCTTTATGTTACATATATATGCATGTATCAAACAGGATGAACAAGATTGTTGCTGTATATGCAGTTTGTTCTTGATGCTTACCGAAAGGGTGATAAATTGAAGTTTGCGAACCATTCACCTGATCCAAATTGCTATGCAAAGGTATTTATCAGTTCTGACCTTTTTCAAATGTGTTATTTATTGGAGCTCTATTTCACATTGCATTGAGTATTCCTAGGTTTTCAGCGTCATTCACAATCTCTAAATGCTTAAACTGGCAGGTTATTATGGTTGCTGGAGATCATAGGGTAGGTATTTTTGCCAAGGAACGGATTTGTGCCGGGGAGGAGCTGTTCTATGATTATCGTTATGAGCCAGATAGGGCTCCTGCGTGGGCTCGGAAGCCAGAGGCATCTGGATCAAAAAAAGAGGATGGGGCTCCTTCAAGTGGTCGTGCAAAGAAGCTTGCTTAATGGGTGTTTGTTCTTCAAAAATCAATTCTTTCAAGTTATTCTTTCACACGTAGGGGAAGCAATCTCATTGGTAGCGGAAAGAAGTATTGTTTTAAGTTTTTTGTTCGTAGCAAGGCCGTGCCAACTGTTGCTGCATAGGTAACTAGCTACATTTAAACAATTCATTTTGATATTAATCGGCTGTATATTCACCATTCCAAACGGAAAATAGAAGCTTAATCAAAATTTCATGCAATTCTTTCCCGGAGGGAAATGGGCAAATGCAAATCAGAGATGCGCATATCGTTTATAATTCTTACAAAAAACATTTGATCCATTCAATCAATGAAATTAACAAATTATTATGTTGTTACTTAGGGGCTTTGCCCCTCTTTGTAACAAAAAAACAAAACAACTAATTTCGAAGATTTTGCAAGTCATTTCTAATGGTAAATATGTTTTTACGATATATATATTTAAAATAATATATATTACCAAAATATATTTAGATTGTAAAATGCCCTAGGCTAATGTAATTGTAAAAGCATGATGAGTATGATAGTTTTATACTAGGTAAATATTATAAGTTTTTTTTTTAATTGGTGTACAAATAGATTTAATGTGATGCCATCGTTTACTTAATTAAGCTCTCATTAAATAAATATTATGCAAATATCCAAGTATTTTATAATTAAAGAATAATATAATTAAATTATTTTTATACAAGTTGTAATTCTTTTTATATATTATTTTGAGTATTTATTGAAATAAGTAATAATAACTTATGAACACATTACAAACTCATAAACATTTAAATAGGTGTTTATGTGATAAATATAGATAAGTTCTTCTATATGTATCCTTAAGTTTTTCTATTGATTTCAACATAGCCTAGTTCACCAAACATGTGCACGCATCCATTTGTGCAAGTATATACCCAATTAATGACGTTCTATAACAATTACTTTGATCAATCTATTTCTTTATATAGGTTTTCAAAAAACAAGACAATAACTGTTTTATAATCAAATGGATCATATTAGCATTTATGCTTTAAATTTAAGACACTACAACGGAGTATAACCTAATTTTCATTAACGTAATACATTATGAGAATGACACGCATGATATATTTATCCGCTTAGATAGTTTAATTGCATAAAATAAATTTTGATATACGCTGTCATCAATAGTTAATAATATATGTTAATTTTTTAGATTATTAAATTATATAAGATGAGCTGAGTTGTTCTTTTTCCCAATGTTATTGAAAGCTCTTTTTTTATATGTGAAGTTGAAAGCTCATTTCTTATTTTGCTACTTCGACATTAGGGGTTCTGCTCACAATAATATTGTAATAATTAAACATAATTTTTTGAAGCCTATAAGTTATTTTTAAATGAATAAGTTGAATGTTAGAAATGATTAACGATTTTTTTTCTTTCAAATACCTTTCTTATTGATCATTATGAATTATTGAATTGTATTTTACAAATTAATTATAATACAACTTAAAGTTTATCCAGAGGTCCAAACCATCGAATTGAGACTCTTTCTTGAATGCAAAACTTCCATTAGAAAAAAAAAAATACTTGTTTAGTCCAGAAATAATCATAGGCATGGAGTGTCGTATAACATTGACAATAAACACCTGTTTTTTGCCCAGAGATTATTGATATTAAACAACTTGAATACCAAATTATGATATATTGTTGAGCCTTTTTCCTGTACACGTGACATATGAATATGGGCATGAAATTGCATGGTTTGTTGCCTATCATAAAACGGTGCCTCCAGCGACCAGCAGTAATTTCTGGCAGAAGCAACGTACTCCACCACGTGAAAAAGCATAATAAAGAGAGAGATCCCAGCCCTAGGGAGAGCAATATCAGAAAGTAGCAGAGTATGTAGAACAAGCAACTTAAGGGATGCATTTATTTGAAGAGGAAGAGAATGAAAAAAAAAGAATAAAACGACAGTGAGATTTATATTTTTATATTTATTTAATTTAAAACTTTTATTTTCATTCATTTTCTTATTTTTCCCCCCTACCAAACAGAACCCATGTGTCAAGCCTAACCTATGTTGTCAGCCTTGTATTAAATAAACATTTTTCTTTTCTTAATTCAAATAATATAATAAAGTGCATTACATAATACACACATAAACGTTAAGCAATCGCCTCAAAATACGAGAAAAACTAAAGGTGACAAAGCCGAAACTTTGATCAACGTCTCTCTCTCCTCTTGCACAGTAAAATCTCTTTCTTTTCCTTTCAACTTTCAAGTTTCAACCTTTCCTCTCTCTCTCGGGTGTGGTGGTGGTGCCATGCCCATGTGCTCGCGTTTGTTGGATTCCCGCACCAAATGCAGAGCCTCAGCCTCTACCATCTTTGCCTCACTCTTCTCCCTCTTCCTCACCTCTTCCGCCGCTTGCTTTAATGGAAATTGCCAGGTAATTATGGTTTCCCACTGAGTTATGATATGATCGATCCATGCAAACTACAACTACTGTTTGTTTTAAGATTCATAAGCTGAAATGAAAACATTATTGCCATAATTCGCAGGTTTTGGAAGCATGTACAGCTGCCACCGATTGTGGGCCAGGCCTCTATTGCGGCAATTGCCCCGCTTTGGGCCGGACTCGGCCCGTTTGCACCAGAGGCCAAGCCACCATCGTTACATCTCTCGTAACATCCAACAACACAACATGTCTCACTGATAACAACAGCATTAACTGTCTCTTTCTTTTATTTTTGTTGGCGACATGCAGGTGAATGGTTTGCCCTTCAACAAGTACTCGTGGATCATGACTCATAATTCGTTCAGCATCGTGGATGCGCCACCTTTGCCTGGAGGAGTTCAGAGACTCACCTTTTACAATCAAGAAGACACTGTTACTAACCAGTTGAGGGTATGTCTTCTTGTGTCCTCTTTTGTGAGATTCCTTGGAGAAACAACACGTCACTTCGTTTTCTTCTACATTTTGCATTTTCTGGATTCTTTTTCAGCCTCACCATCAAGGGAAGTCACTGGTTTTAATTTTATATGTACATAGCTTCAGGATGAAGGGAATTAAGTTAGTGATATTAGTTATTATATACACACATGTATTTATAATTTACTAGTTTCTTTAGTGATTCTTATGCATTTGTTTGATGGATGTTGCTTAGAATGGAGTGAGAGGATTGATGTTGGATATGTACGACTTCGAGAATGATATCTGGCTCTGCCATTCATTTCGAGGGCAATGCTTCAACTTCACTGCCTTTGTAATCTAACTGTAACCCCCCTTTTTGTTATTCAATGTACTATCAAAATTTGCTTTTGTGGGGATTTGTCTAATGTGTCATGCTGAAAATGTTCTCAGCAACCTGCAATAAATACTTTGAGAGAAGTGGAGGCATTCTTGACTCAAAACCCGACGGAGATCATCACCATTGTAATTGAGGATTATGTGCATACTCCAAAGGGGTTGACTAATCTATTCACAAATGCTGGACTTGATAAATATTGGTTTCCTGTGTCTGATATGCCTAAAAAGGGAGAAGATTGGCCCACTGTAACAGAGATGGTTCAAGCAAATCGCCGACTTCTTGTTTTCACTTCCGATGCTTCAAAGGAAGCTGAAGAAGGAATAGCTTATCAGTGGTCTTACATGGTTGAGAATGAGTGTAAGTGCAATGTCATTGTAACATGGATATCTCTATTGTGCATGATATGAAATGACAACCTCATAATTTTCTCTGACTTGCAGCTGGAGATCCTGGAGTTCAAGGGGGTTCTTGCCCGCATAGAAAAGAATCAAAGCCGCTAAATTCTAGAAGTGCATCACTTTTCTTGCAGAATTACTTTCCAACAGATCCAGTTGAAGCTGACTCGTGCAAAGAGCATTCGGTTCCACTTGCTGATATGGTGAACACATGTTACAAAGCTGCAGGGAATGTGTTGCCTAACTTCATAGCAGTTAATTTTTACATGGTATTCCTCATTCTTCTGTGTTGTTTATTCCAATTCAATAATACAGAAAATCCCTCACATATCCAGTTTAGAATTCTAAATGAAATTTCGTGCAGAGGAGTGATGGTGGTGGTGTTTTTGATATCGTGGATAAAATGAATGGCCATTCATTGTGCGGCTGTAATACAATCTCTGCTTGCCGGGTTTGCTTGCATTTCTTATCCATATATGTATTGGCTTGATGCCATTTGTTTGTGAACTTTCTTCTTTATTCTGACAATTTCTTATTTCGTATGTCTTGTATTCTCAGTGAGTGGAAACCTAATTTAGAATAATTTCAGGCCAACTTTATGGAATTCATCTTTGATTCAAATTTGATTGTACACATGAACAAGAAACATCAGGCCTTGAGATTATATACTTTCAAGCCTGACCTTGTTTGTACATACATTATATCAATTTGATTCAGATACTCTGTCTGAATTTGAGCGCAGACAGTTGGTCAGTCATCAAATTTAAAATATCCCCATATGAAATTCTGTGAGTGTGTGTTATTGAAAGTAGCCAATCATAATGCAAGAGGTAATCAATCTAGAGATGGGGAAAGAAAGGTTTAGTTTTAGTTATTGTTGAAAGTAGCCAAATTTTAAAATCATGTTATCCTTTGATTGTATACTAAAAATTTACTTTTAGCTCTTGGTAGTCTTTTATGATGATTTTATTATTTCTGCATCAACTTTTTTATGTTAAACTCTAAAATAAAGAGAGAAATAAGCTTCTGCATAACCACTTTCTTTACCAAAGATGTCTGGCCCTCACATAAAAAGTGTAGAATTTTGGGTGTATAGTTGGTGTTGCATCATATGACAAGGTGTCTGGCCCTCACAGAAGAAGTGTAGAATTTTGGGTGTATGCTAAGTTGGTGTTGCATCATATGACAAGGTGGAATTCTTGATGTGCACGGATTTCTATCATAGCACAGGTTCTACCTGTGCATTTTGATGTTAAAAAATTTATTGCAGACAATTACATAATTACTGCGATTTTACAGGAGGGAGCACCTTTTGGATCTTGCAAGAACATTGCTGTACCTAATATAAGTCCAGTGACCAACACAGCTGGAAGCTTTACAGGATCTGTTCAGTTCTCCAGATCAGCTTCACCAGTCCATTCTCCAAATTGCTGGCGTTTCCTCGTGTTTTACTTCCTGCTTATTGCTGTTTTATTGCAACTGTGACGAGTATTATTGTAAACCATATGCAAGCTAAGTCTTTCAAGCGAAGCTCTTAGTGTTATAATATTTATGTATCATAAGTGAGCTTGTTTTTTAAGAGGGGTTTCTAGTATTTTAGTATGTACACTGAAATACTGTCTCAAACAGTGAAATGTCATAGAACTGCTTACAGGCTAGAAATTAGATAAAACAAAATTTTGGAATTGCTGAGGCTATAATCAAGGATCAGTGAGGTCATCTATGGTAGATGGTAACCAAGAAAGGCTAAGAACGCATCCAGAGCAGTTCAGGTATGTCGTATGTTTTTCAGTATATAACTCAATTTCTAGATGTTGGTAACCAAGAAATTGCTACTAATCTTCATGAATCATGATCATGTTGGATTAGAGAATTCTTTTTCTCTAGGGTGTTTGGGACTCAACCTGCAAATTGCAATATTTGATAACCTACCCTTATTTACACATGAATAGCTAGAAGGCTGCGTTTACCTGGTTCAAGTTTCCAAGGGTTGAAAAACCTTTCTTACATTGTTGTTGTTTATGGTTCATACTATGATGACTCTCCATTGTGATAGTGGATATGATGTCTTAGTTGGTAGCCCTAAGTAATGTTATGTAACACCCCCTCATTATAATTTTAATATTTCCATTTATTGTGTTTCAGGATTTGTACCAAGTTAACATTAGTCAACGACAGAATAGGAAATTTGCAATATAGGATCAGGATGGCTGGAAGCTCTTGATCATTGTTACGGACTTACGGTTACTTGCAATTGTATTACGATGATTTTTATCACCTGTCTTTCCCTTTCCACTTCTGTATTGATGTTGAAACAATATAGTGGTTTCTCCTACATTTTAACCATATAACCTTATAGTTAATAGTTAACAGTTAATATGGAGGATGGACATTTTAGTTTAACAGAGGAACTTGCATGAGGTTTGCGCAGCTTTCAAAATCAGAACATCGTGTAGATTTGTTATTACACTATTTAATCATGAGCAAATACCATCTGGAAGTTGAGTTTCCAACCTTTTGTGTGTTTTGTGGTTAATAGTGAGCTGGATATTTGTTTGGGTAAAACACTCCACGAATGAGATAACGAGTTAAAATACAACCCAAAACCAAACAATGCCATAATGGCAATTCCTTCCTGCTATCCACGAATTGCTTCCTCTACTTTCTATATTGCTACCAGAAGTACTAGAAGCAATTTCGGAAGTGTAGGACAAAGCACCTATCATATTTTATTTTCAGATTGAAAGAAAATTACGATACTGGTTAGTTAAAGGGCCAAAAAACAGCAGCCCATGAAGAAAACAGGTGTACTTCTTCATATTGAAAGAAGAGTTTAAAATTTTCAATTTTTTATTAAATTTAAATAATATATATATATATATATATGTAAATAATACTGATTTATTTAAGAGAAAATTAAGAAAATAGTGAAATAATATGATATCTTAAATTTAAAAAGATATTGTTATTTCTAAATTACAATAGTTAATTTACTATATTCATCCTTAAAAAGGTAAGAAAATCTACTTTATTCAATATAATTATTAATAAAAATAAATCTCATAATATTTGTTTTAAAAATTTGATTTATAGTTGATTGTTAATTTATTAAATTAAAATAAAAAATTGGACAATACAAGAAAAGTCAATAGAAAATTGAGTAGTTTGAATTTTAAAATTAAAAAAATTGACAATTTAAAAAAAATAGTGATTTCTTTTAAAAAGAAAGTATCATTCTCATAAGTATCATTCTTTAAAAATCTCATAATAGTGATTTCACAATTCTAGTCCATTCACAATTAACATATGTATACAAACCATGAAACTACTTATTCCTAGATGGTTTAACATGATGAATCTGATTAAGGAATCATGCAGTTACTATCATGACAGATGAAAATTACTGGACCTAAAATCAGTTGGTAAGCAAGACCATGATAATTGTTTCAATTAAATAAATATAATCTCATATGTGGAGCTCATAATGTTCAAGCATAGACAGATAACTATCTTGTTCTTAAGCATAAAAACAAAACACAAGTTTAGAATGAAATCTTAGTTATAGAACAAAGTAACATAACAGGTAGAGAACAAAGTAAATCACAGCTGTGGTGTTGGTCTTGACTTTTTTAGCCAATGCGGTCAAGAAATCACCCATAAATGGAGTGGTGATTTACTTGATTTACTTAATTCATAAAAAATCATATTTCTGGGAATTATTTTAAAACATTTATCTCAAACATAAAAAATTTAACATTTCTAATCCAAGATTTCCAAGAAATTTTAAAGAATTCCCTACCAATCACCATCTATTAGTTTTTCTATATATTTTCTTAATTTCTTTTTTCTTTTAAAAAATATGTTTCAATCACTTCTTTGTTGATGTCAAATATATATCAATTAGTGAGTCTAAAGTTATAAAAAATAGGGAGATTAATTTTCAGGGTTATCATTTTTCTATAGTTTTATTATATATTCCTCCAACATGGTTTTCTTTTTTTCAAGAGACCCAATTATTATTTTTATCAATGCAATTCATCAAATATTTCTAATTTTATAGAAAAAACTGCTACGCCTGCATACCTGCCAAAAGGGATACCTTGCACTCATCAGGCTAAAATGGGAGATGGAAAAGATTTTCTTGACAAGTGTCTCATTAAGGATCCAAAGAAGGGGTTGACTGTTGAGATGCTTTTGAACTACCCTTTCATCAAGAAGCAATTGCCGTCGACGTTATCAAGTATGGATCACATTCTTTCACGTTCTTTGTTGTTGTTTTGTGTTTCATTAGTTGTGAATTCAATAGGAATTAATAGGAGTAGTGTACATCGAATTCTTTTTTTAATTAATATCAAACTTTGTGTTTTTTCACTTTACAGGACATATTTGGATTTTGGCATACAAAATATTTTTCATGCTTGGAATCATGTATTTTAAGAATTATATGTTTCTTGAAATTCATGTTTTCTTGAAATGTTTGGTATGTCTAAAATACTTCTGAAGATAAGAGACACAATTTTATATATATACCTTTTATGGAAATCTTGAATTTTCACTCTTCACAAAAAAGTTTTTGTGAGAAACTTAAATGAATTCATAAAAATTCTGATTTTTATGAATAACTTTTAAAATGTCTATGCCAAACATAAGAATTTAACATTTTTAATATCCAAGATTTCTAAGAAACTTGAAAGAATTTCCTACCAAACGCCATCTATATATAAGTTTTAATTTTCTATATATTTTCATACTTTCTTTTTTCTTGCAAAAGTTAGGGAGATAAATTTTCAGGTTATAATTTTTCTATAGTTTTTATTATATATGCCTCAAACATAGTTTTCTTTTTTTTTCAAGAGATCGAATTATTATATTTCCTCGATTGGTTAGTATTTCTATAAGTGTAATTGATCAAATATTTCTCATGCTACAGGGAAAAGTGCTACGCCCGTACGCATGCCAAAAGGGATACCTTGCACTCATAAGGATAAAATGGGAAGACACTGCTTAAAAGTGGTCATAATGAAGAGAAAGAACCATGACAGTACCTAAACGCACTCCCTTTTTTGTTTTGGTTGTATTTGATGCATTGCATTTCATTCATACATGTTATTGGTTGGAACTTCAATATCTTAACTGTGAATTCATCTTAATCTATGTAATGGTGTTTATTAAGCGCATTTGTTGGTACTATTTTTTTTTCATGACTGCTTGTTTGGACTCTTCACACACTACACAATTGAGTCTTGACATTAGGGTATTTGGGGAAGATTACTAAGCAACCTTGAAAAAATGTTAAATCTTAGGTTTCCATGGTGACACTCACTGGACTTAGTTATTGGAGAATTGTCTGTCCTAGGAGTATTATTTGTGTCAAAAGCACCCCTTTGAGGTCAATAGGTTACTGGAGAAAAAAGCTTTTAGTACCTTTGGGACTGTTTGGCTACTGGAAAAATGCGTAATAGGCTGTGAATCTGAGAAACTTTGAGATATGTCTAAACACTCCTTTGAGGTCATCGGTTACTGGGAAAAATGCATGGTATATATATACACTCCTTTGGGATTTATTGGCTACTGGGGAAATGTTAGTATACAAATTATAATTCTAATACAGACACTCTTTTGCAACCAAGTGTGAGGAGTGGAAGATCCATGCACGATTGTGTAGGAACCTTAGGGTAAAAAGTAAAAAGAATAACCTTAATTAATTATCTGACACAATATCTGAATGTCTTGACTCAATTACTCTTTACACTAAGTACTCTTCGAGTTAGTCATGTTCCAATAGTTCAGAGAATGTGTTCTTTAACTCTCATTTCTTGATTATGTTGATTGTATAGTTAAGATAATGAAATTTCAGACCTTTTTGCATCTTTAAGCATTTTCTTATTGCTTGTTTTTTTTTAGGAAATAGTTAATATTGTAGCTTGTTTTTTATTTTATTTCAGGAAATATTGCAAGAGGATGTTCAAAACCCATGACTGGATCGTGCATGCGAACTACATGTAGCAGATTAAGACCATTGGAATTGCAGCATTGTTTGTTCCATATTCATCAGATCATGAGGATTACATTTCACCAAAGTTTGTTGACCAAAGTTTGTTGATTCTTGTAATTGATTAGTGGAGAAATTTTCTGGAATAGATATGCTCTCCCACACTTTAGGATCAAATAACTGTTCATGGGTTTGGTTTGTCATCCCATGCATGCTTTGTAATCTTCCTTATTATTAATGATATTATGGTGTTCTTCAAATGATGAATAATGGCTGAAGTTTCAATCTAATTGGAATTCTAGTGCTTATTATTGTGATGTCTTTGCATGCCAACTTCCTTTACTTAAAAAAAAAAAAAAAGAGTGGGAACATTTACTGTAGCTACTTAATTTTGGCCAAATATAACCATTTTGTTAATATCAATTTTTTGTTTTGCTTTACAAATTTTATATTTTCTAGCATATGTAGAATTAATTAATAGTCTCAATGGTAGGTAAAGGCTTTAAGGGTCAGACATAATACATAAATTAATTATAGACATGCGATTCATAATTTGGACTTTATTAAATAAAAATAAATTATAATTTTTTCTTTGATAAAAAAACACTTACAAGGCAAATGTTTATATATTTTGATTTTCATTTTATTCCTCGCTAATAAAATCTTTTAATTTTTTTTACTATAATATTAATAATCAGATTTCTAACCCTAAATCACTTAGTCAAAGAACACAAATTAACACTTATGTTTATAATAAAATTTGTTAATTAATAATTTGATAAACAAATTATCATATCATTACTTATATGACATCTAACATGTTTTTTTAAAGTTAGTACAAAAGAAGGAGATTCTTTTTGCACATCCTTTTTTCTCTCTCTTTGCACCGTTGTTGTTTTTTTTTCCCACAAAAATACTCTTTTGAGATACTAATGTCTAGAATATATTTAAAAAAAGGTATGACTCAATGCTGTTTATTATGTTAAAGAAAATAATTTGAGTAAATTACATCTGTAACCCATGTGTTTTGCTTAAATTTCGTCTAATATTTCTTCCTTTTTGCACCCTACAAAAAATCTTTTAATTGTTTAGGTCACAAACACCCAGATCCCCTCCGTCCTAAACACCATTTAATAATTTAATAGAGAGTATGCACATGCTGGTTATATGACTTTTAATGAAATTTTATGTTTAAAATACCCTCATCTTCTTCATTTCAACCTGAAAATATTTTAAGACTCTTGTTTCTTTTTATTTTATTTTCTAATTGGATGTGAAACCAGCTTTTTGTTAGACGTGAACTAACCTTCTTGGTACGTAATGTTAACATCCTTCCTTCTTCTTCTTCAATTTTTTAGTTCAAATTTTTTCTCTGATTTAATATGGTCATTTGGTTCAATTTTAGTGTTTTTCTCATGCATTTGTGTTCCTGTGGTCCCAAACATCAACACTATTTTAATCAACAATAATAAACAAATGATTTTCAGTTCATCCATTGTGTTTCATGTGGTCCTAAATATCAACATTATTTTAATCAACAATAATAAACAAATGATTTTAAATATCATAAGTGGTCCCAAACTGGTCCTCCATTGAAACCTCATTCAGAAATAGACAACAATAACCAATCAAAACTCAATAAATATTCTTAAAAAATAATCTATATACAAGGTCCAATAGTCACTTACAAACAGAACCATAGTGTGAACAGAAATCATAGAACAGGAATAGAAACAGAGGAACAGTGAAGAACTCGTAAACTGAAAGAGAAATAATGGAGAACTCGTGAACTATAAGAAGAACGATGAAGAACTCGCGAATGGTGAAGAGGAATGAAACGTGAACATCGTGAGAGGAAGAGGAACTCGCACTCCATGGACGCTAAAGAAGAACTCGCCAACAAAAGGAAGATGAACAATACTTGTGAATGAGAAAGATGAATGAAATGTGAATCCCAAATTCTGAAACTAATTGAGAGGAGATAATTTAGATTTTACAATTAAAATATAAGGACAATTTCGTCTGCTCAATATTTTAATTGATTTTGGTTAACAGAAGAGGGTAAAAAGTAATGTAAATAAAGGGAGTGATATCAGGTGAAATTTAAACAAAACACAGGGAGTGCGAGTGTCATTTACTCAAATAATTTTCATAATGTATTAAAACAATACTACATTATGAAAACTTGTTTCCGTAAGATATGCAAAAGGCAAAAATAAAAAGACTAAGATGGTCCAAGATGGCTTTGGGGGGGGGGGGGGGGGGGGGGGGGGGGGGGAGAGAGAGAGAGAGAGAGAGAGAGAGAGAGAGAGCAATTATAAAAAGAGGGAGGCCATGGATGGGGTACAGCGGAGATGTTGTAGGAAGGGGAGGAGAGTTGAAAGAGAATAGAGATTGTCGCAATATTAAAAAACATGTGGAGGTGTGAAAAGAAAAAAGGGTGCAAAAAGAAACTTAAGGTTCTGAATGCATGGAATGGGAAATAAGAATAACAGAAGAAGAAGAAGAAAATTCCTAATGGATTTTCGAGGTTGATGGGCACGTAAATTTGTTAAGTTAAGGCCATCTTAAATAGGCCTCATTTGTTTCACAATTTTAAATTTTAAACTTGATTTTTTTAGGGAAATTTTTAAACTTAACCTAATAAAATACCACTAAGGAATTAGGGTATGAAAAAGGGTTAAAGGGTTAATGTCACTAAGGAATTAGGGCTTAACTATTAATGAATGAGGATGCATGATTGAGTAGGTAGTGTAGATGAATGTTGTAATCAATCCATGTAAGAATGTTAGGAGCATGGAATGTGGGTTCCCTAGTTACCTTAGGTACGTTTGGTACAACCACTATCTATCTTGTATATAATGCTTTAAGTTTATGTTTATGTTTATATTTAGCTTTTCATTTACTTCGCACAACAACATATTTCTCTCTTAGTCTTTTGTCATCCAACCTTGAGATACGATTTATAGTTTAATTGGCCAAACAATCCTCGTGGGAACGATACTTTACTTTATCACTTTATTACTTGTACGACCGGTATACTTGCCGAGTTCGCAAGATTCATTATTTGTCATAAAAAAAATTGTTTAAAATTTGATTTGACCAATGATAGGAGAATAACTGAAAGTTAGTTAGTCAGTTATATCTTCTGCTATTGTATTTCATATATATATATATATATATATATATATATATCTTCCTTATGTAAAAAGATTATCATTGATCAATAATATTTTCTCTTCATTCTTTTCTTTCATTCTTGTATACCTGCGTCTTCCTTGCTGCTTTTCTATCTGAGCCTGATACCTTTCATGGTATCAGAGCACATCTACGATCCATGGACTCCATCCTTGATTCTCCTCGGTCTGAGACAAGCAACACAAGCACACCAGCAACAAAAATCATCATGAAATCTTTTTCAATCCCAATTGCAGACAAACTTGATGAAGAGAGCTTTCTGCCATGGCAGCAACTCGCCTTAGCCTCCATTCATGGTCACAATCTTCAAGACCATCTTGATAAAGACAAAGTCCCTGCACAGACATTAGAAAACCAAGAAAGCATAATGGAAAATACAGCATACACCCACTGGCATCAACAAGATAACCTTCTTGTTTCTTGGCTCCTCTCATCGATGAACATGGCATTCAAAAACAGAATGGTAGGATGCAATTTTGCTCATGAAATCTGGACAAAGCTCCAGATTTATTTTTCTTCACACACACAGGCAAAGGTCAAGCAACTCAAAAATCAACTAAAGTCTGTCAAAAAGAAAGGCTCAGCTTCAGAATATCTTCTCCAAATCAAGAAAATAGTTGACTCCTTAGGAGCTGTTGGAGCTCCTCTCACTGATGCAGAACACTCTGAGGCTATCCTTGATGGATTAAGTGAAGAGTATGCTCCTCTAATCACATCTGCCATGTCCAGATCTCCTCCTTTCTCTATAATTGAACTGGAAGCATTCCTATTGGCTCAAGAAGATATGCTTGACCGTTTCAAGAAAACAGAGATTACCCCTATTCAAGCCAACTTCAACCAACGAAACACTGCACAAGATTATCCTGGAGGTCGTTTCTCAGGTGGACGCAGAGGTAGAGGGGGTCGTACCTTCAGAGGTAATAGAAACCAAGGTTCTTTTTGGAATCAAACTCGATTACAATGTCAAATTTGTGGTAAACATGGTCATCCTGCATTAAGATGTTTCTACCGCTATGACACTACATATCTAAACACCCCTCAAGGGCCTCAGCAACAGTATCCTCAAAATCAGAATCAGAGAACTCCACCTCCACCTCCACCTCCTTCTTTTCACCATCCCACAGCCTATCTAGCAGGTCCTGCATCTCTCATTGACACAGCTTGGTATCCTGATTCTGGAACTACTCATCATCTCACGCATGACTTTGGTAATCTCTCATCTGGTTCTGAATACAATGGTTTTGATCAGGTTCATGTTGGCAATGGTGCAGGTATGCCTATACAGCATGTTGGTCATTCTTCTTTCACAACTTCTCACTCACCCACTGTTTTTAAACTTGCTAATCTTTTACATGTGCCTTCCATTACCAAGAATTTAATAAGTGTCTCCCAATTTGCTAAGGATAACAATGTTTTCTTTGAATTTCATCCTGATCATTGTTTTGTAAAATCTCAGGTCAGCAAGAAAATTGTTCTCAAGGGCACTCTTAAAGATGGCCTCTATCAGTTCACCAATGTCCATCTAAATACACAATCTTCTGCTCAAAACTCACCCATTGCCCTGTTTTCTGCATCCAATTCCTTTGATCTATGGCACAAAAGATTAGGCCATGCTGGCCCTTATGTTGTTAGAAATGTATTAAACAAATGTAATCTTCCTTCTATAGTTCAAAAACAATCTTCAGCTTCCTCTGTTTGTGAAGCTTGTTGTTTAGGCAAGATACACCAATTACCTCATTTTCACTCATCTACCATGTATAATTCTCCACTTGATGTGATTTTCATTGACATTTGGGGCCCTGCTCCTATAACTGGTACATCTGGCTGCAAATATTATGTGTTGTTTGTTGATGCTCACACAAGGCTTAGCTATCTTTATTTAGTGCAAAATAAATCTCAAGTTTATTCTATTTTCCTACAATATAAAACAACCATTGAGAATCTCACAGGGTTTAAGATCAAACATATTCAAACTGACAATGCAAAGGAATTTACATCCAATCATTTTACTCAGTTCCTTAAGCTCAATGGCATCACTCATAGACTCACCTGCCCTTATTCACATCAGCAAAATGGTAAGGTTGAAAGGAAACATCGCCATATAACTGAGGTTGGTTTAGCTCTCTTAGCCAATGCCAAATTACCTTTACTTTACTGGGAAGAAGCTTTTAGCACTGCAGTTTATATTATTAATCGTTTACCATCACCTGTGCTTGATTTTAAATCTCCCTTTGAGCTAATCTATCACAATACACCAGATTACAGCTTTATGAAAGTTTTTGGATGTGCTTGTTTTCCTCTAATTAGACCATACAACAAACATAAACTTGAATTTCGATCCACTAAATGCCTATTTTTAGGATATGCTGTTAACCACAAAGGCTATAAGTGTATGTCTCCCTCTGGCAAAATCTACATTTCTAGAGATGTCATTTTTGATGAATTTATTTTTCCTTATTCTGATATGTTCTCTAACACTTTTATTGCTTCATCTTCAAATCCCTCATGTTCTATTCCTCAAATACCTCTTCTATCCACACATAAAGCCATTCTTCCATCTCCTGTTACACCACCCACTGGTTCCACAGGTGCTACTAACAGTTTTTCTAGTGCTTCTATTTCAGATTCTGCCTTTGCACCATCACTGCATTCATCTTCTCCACCTGCTACCAATCCAAATCCAAATGTTGTGACCTCAAGTCATCCTATGCAAACTCGCAGCAAGTCAGGCATTTATAAACCCAAATCTTTTGCACTCACATCCACTCCTGACTTAGTTAACTCTACACCTCTCAATATTTCTCAAGCTCTAAAATGCCCACATTGGAAACAAGCAATGGTTGAAGAATACACAGCCCTCATCAATAATGATACCTGGACCCTTGTTCCACCTCCAGCCCACACACAACCTATAGACTGCAAGTGGATTTTTCGCATCAAGAGACACCCTGATGGCAGAATTCATAGATACAAAGCACGCCTAGTTGCCAAGGGATTTCAGCAAAGAGAAGGATTTGATTTTAATGAAGTGTTCAGTCCAGTTGTTAAACCAGTTACAGTTCGCCTCATTTTATCTATTGCTCTTACAAATGGCTGGAATATCAGACAGTTCGACTTTAATAATGCTTTTCTAAGTGGTGTTCTACATGAAGATGTCTACATGAGTCAACCACCTGGATTTCCTAGCAGTACTCCTCAACTTGTCTGCAAATTAAACAAAGCTATCTATGGTCTCAAACAAGCCCCTCGTGCTTGGTTTCATACCCTCAGCCTCACATTACAGAAGTTTGGATTTCAAAACACCAAGTCTGATGCATCATTGTACACCAGATTCACTTCCTCTTCCACCATTTATATTCTTGTCTATGTTGATGATATTTTAATCACGGGCAATGATTCATCTGAAATTTCCTCAATTATTTCTCACCTCAACAATCAATTCTCCCTTAAAGATCTTGGTACCATTCATTTTTTTCTTGGTTTAGAGGCAGTCTACACTTCTTCTACTACTCTACACCTGACCCAGACAAAATATATCACTGATCTCTTGGATAAAGCTAAAATGCTCTCTGCTACACCTATGCCAACTCCCATGGTTACAAATCAGAAGTTATCAGCTCATGGTGATACTGCCTTTTCTGACCCCACTTTATACCGATCTATTGTTGGTGGTCTCCAATATGCCACTATTACTCGTCCTGATCTTGCATTTGCTGTCAACAAAGTAAGTCAGTTCATGCATCACCCACTTGAAGTTCATTGGAAAGCTGTTAAAAGGATATTAAGATATCTTGCAGGAACTATTAATCATGGTCTTGTTTTTCATAAATCTAATGATTCCCGACTCATTGCCTTTTGTGATTCTGACTGGGGCTCAGACATAGATGATAGGAAATCCACAAGTGGCTTTTGTGTATATCTAGGATCCAATCTTATTTCTTGGACAAGTAAAAAGCAACAGGCAGTCTCAAGGTCCAGCACAGAGGCTGAATTTCGAAGCTTGGCAGCAACTATGGCAGAAATTATTTGGCTTCAATCCCTACTTACTGAATTACATATCCCCTGCACAAGTCTTCCAACAAT
>PYAF01004539.1:1666521-1714375 GCA_007407185.1 Glycine tomentella | reverse complement strand
TCTTATTTCTTGGACAAGTAAAAAGCAACAGGCAGTCTCAAGGTCCAGCACAGAGGCTGAATTTCGAAGCTTGGCAGCAACTATGGCAGAAATTATTTGGCTTCAATCCCTACTTACTGAATTACATATCCCCTGCACAAGTCTTCCAACAATTTTTTGTGATAACTCCAGTGCTGTTATGTTGGCTGCCAATCCCATCTTGCATCAAAGAACCAAGCATTTTGAAATAGATCTCTACTTTGTTCGTGACCGTGTGCTACATCAACAGGTTTTTGTTCAACACATTCCTGGCTCTGAACAGATTGCGGATGTGCTTACTAAACCTCTATCAGCTTCTATTTTTCATCGTTTTCGAACC
Source organism: Glycine tomentella (assembly GCA_007407185.1). Classification (NCBI taxonomy): domain Eukaryota; kingdom Viridiplantae; phylum Streptophyta; class Magnoliopsida; order Fabales; family Fabaceae; genus Glycine; species Glycine tomentella. Next base: position 1,714,017 of record PYAF01004539.1, on the reverse strand, counting down.
AAACTCAGAGTCATTACATCTCTGCTGAGTTTGAGGGGGGATGATAGGAGAATAACTGAAAGTTAGTTAGTCAGTTATATCTTCTGCTATTGTATTTCATATATATATATATATATATATATATATATATATATATCTTCCTTATGTAAAAAGATTATCATTGATCAATAATATTTTCTCTTCATTCTTTTCTTTCATTCTTGTATACCTGCGTCTTCCTTGCTGCTTTTCTATCTGAGCCTGATACCTTTCAACCAATTACAAAAATTCATTCAATAATAGGAAATATATAAATATGTATTCATTTTTTCCTCTATAATATTTCTTTTTCTTTCTTTTCTTCTTTCTTGTTATTTTCCTCTTCCTTTAACCACATACACCTAAATTACACTAAATTAGGGTGTGCGAATATCATTACAATTAATAAAACTTTTAAATAAGTTAATAAACTTACCTTTAGATAAGCCGATCAACTAGCGGGTCAATGGACCACCAAGCCTACCTCTAAAAGTTTCTAAATTATATTCGCATTTTTCAAATTCATATTTAAAGTGTAGATTACTTAAGGTATATATTACTTGTTTGGGTTTGGTTTTGGTCTATGTCTCCCCGATGTACTTGTTAGTTTCTGTTTCTTTTCATTAATGATATTTCTGAGATGATTGTATTTGTTTCATAATTAATGGGTTGTCAACTTGAGATTGTCCCAACATATATATTGTCACAATATATAACTTTTTATTCCCGGTAGAATTAAAAGGCTTTAAGTAGCTCCATGATTTTATGGCACCACTGTGATACATTCCATCAGAATTGGCCTAACACCCTGCTAGTGCTTGACACAGTATATAAAAAAATAGAAAATTAAAAACCGTGTCAGATTGAATCTACAAAATGACATCATGTAACAATTGCAGCATACATTTAGCACGTATTGATTGCATGGCTGTTTCAAATGTTTATAGTACAAAATTTACACACTTAAACTAATAATTTTAAATGTTTTAGTAATGCATTTAAACATGGTTAATTGATTCCTGTAGGCTGTAACTCAAGAGAACGAATAAAGTCTACATTGACAAGGGCACCTAGTAAACCAACAAAGGCACCACCTCTAGTAGTGCAACGAACTTGATGGTTGCCATAGAAAAATGAATCATTCCCTATGATGGGAGCAAGAGACTTTAAATTTGCTCAAAATTTTGGACCATTTCAAAGTCTTGATCTCTCCACAATCACCAACAGTGTAACACTATTTGGGAATTGAGACTACACAGTCCATTTTGAGATGAAGAGTGGAAAGAGAAAAGGCACGTACAACACCAACCAGGATTGGGTATGCAATTCGTCCAGCCAGGTTAATGATTTGGTTCTAGGTGAACTGCAATCAATCCATTACATCTATTATCTATTTTATGCATATATAACTAATTCATTATTTTTTATCCTATATTTATTATCTTTAGAACAACACTAAAAATATGTTTAACAAATTTATTTCCACGTAAATCAAATTAAGATATGGATCGACATTTGATAGCTTTTTACTTTTTACTTTTTTATTACCTTGTTATTCTAGTAAGCATACTGCTGATAGGTGCAGTCATTTTTAACGGAAAAGAATGGAAAAAAAAAAAAACAAAAGAGGATGGGGAAAATATGAAAGATATATCATATATGGGTGTTAAAGTAGTCCAAGAATGTTAATATATATGTCATATATATTAAATAAATATTAATATATGTGATGTTTTAGAATATTTAAATATATTACCATCTATATTGTATGAATGAAAACTCATTGTTAAAATATATAATATTTTTTTCGATACATGGGAAAAATATATATTAATATTTGCATCACGCCGTGATTGTTATATAATATAAGTGTACAATAGAATTCATTGAAACCTAATATATTATTAAAAGGAATAAATTATTTCAGATTCAAATTTCACAAATATCTTAGTTGTATTATTCAATTATATCATGCATATTTTTTGGTATGTTCAAAACAAAAGTATATTACTATTATTAAGTTATCATAAATCTTCAAGAACAGAACTTATATGATATCTTAAAAAAAAATTATAATAATTTTTTAATATTTTAATATCATTTTATTATTTCATACTAATACTAGGCGAACAATATGTATGAAATAATAATAAAATAAAAAACATTGATATTCTATAAGCTTTCAACATCCCCATTCCCATATCGTTAGGCAATTGTGTCCTCAATCCTCATCCTTGGTTGGCCAAAACACAACACAATAGAACAACGCGCATCTATCCTATCGTGAAAGTCAGAGTCAAAAAGTTGCATTACCCCACAAAATATTAGATAGGACCACACCAGGAGCTGGAGTACCTCCCCCTTCGCCTTCATTTCCTTCGTACCATCGGATCCTTCTTCTGCCTTCTAATCTAAGTTCTAAATCATAATAACGCACACTTTGTACAATTGTACCATCTAATGGAATGGAATACACAATGGACTTCAGCATTTGGTTTAAGTTCTCGTTCAATTTTAACTTCAAAATAAAAAATACATAATTTTCCTCTGTCTCTTCCCTTTTACTGTTTTTGGATAGCGAAGAGAGGATGAGATGAGAGAAGAGTGTTTGATTAGTGATGGTAGGTGTTACTTGCCGTGTATGATCGTTGATCCCTTTGTTCTGTGTATGACGTTGGATGATATTGACGTAGATACTGTGGTGGTCCCTCCGGTTGTAGCGCTGGCTTCGAGATAGACTGAGCTAATCATAATTCGCCACGTGCTCGTACGAATAAATAAGGTTTGCCAAAAGATATTAATAAATATTTGTCACATAGTTGTGTGTCGGGTTAAGGTGACGCTGAGTCGGACAAGACGATGATAGAGGTAGAGACTGAGACGTCTGATCAAGTAATCATATCTGATCTCACCATTCCGATTTTAAGGTATGCTTGGAATTCAATTTTGGAAAAATCAAGTTTTTTATTTATTTATTTTTTAAAATAATGTACCATTTATCAATGAACAATTACTATAATTCGAATTAAGTGCACTGTTTGGTTTAAGAAAATAAAGGAAAGCTTTCAAAAGTAAGATGTTTTTCTATGTTATGTTATCTTGTTAGGAGAAAAATAATAGGAAAGCTGGTTCTTCTAATTTGCTGTTTAATTAAATAGAAAAGAAACGAAATGTTTATAGATAAATTCACTAAAATATATTCTAATCACAAATAGTTAAATAGTACTTTTATCTCAATAAATCAGACGGATAAATATCTTTTTCCTAACCCTGAATTAAATATCTTTTTGCATTCTCTTTTTTCTCTCTTATGAATGGAATATATTTTTAGGAAATTTATAATATATCTTATTTAATCAACTAAATAAAATTCATTTTACATATTCTTTTTTTTACTCCATATTTTTTTACTCTTTTATGAGTATGAGTGATTTGGTAAAAGTATATACCAAATGGGTAGTTTGTAAAAGTATTTACATGATAGATAATTTCAAGAGGCAGGTTTATCTTGTAACCGTCCGAAGTGTTAGTCATGTTTAATTTTTTATATCGATTATATATATAATTGATATAAAAATATATTTTTTACATTAATTATTTTATATTAGTTTGTATAATTTTATTAATATACTTAACTCAAACCAATTTTATTATAAATGAGATAGACTAAATTGGGTTAATTGAGTTTGAATATTTAAAATTTACTTTTTATTTTATAAAAAATAAATTATTTTAGAAAAATAATTTATTTTTGTCTAAAAATTTATAAGTACATAATAATTAAATATACTCAAAAGAGATGAAATTGTGACAATATTTAACTAATAAAATTAATAGGTTGAATGCTAATACAATATTTTTTATTTTAGATAAAAATAAAATATTATATTAATATAAGAAAATATAAACAAAATAAAGGCATAAATAAATAAAAAAACAACTTAAAAAAGAAAAAAATTATGGGTGATTTAATATGATAATTTAACAAATTATGTTTGCTAAAAATTAATTAATGTATTTTGTATTTAATAATTTATTTATATATAAATAATAAATTTGATTATATGATTTGAGTTGGATTCAAAAGTAAAAATTATTATTCCATTCTTACATAAGTGGATTGAAGAGGTTGAGTAAAGTTTGATCCAATTTTTTATTTATAAAAAAATAGATCATTTGGGATTTCCGGAGATTACCCGTATCCGTAATCACCTTAGTTTAAATCATAGTTTTATAATTTGTACTTTAATGTTGCGTGGAAATAGCTTGCTACTTTCATAATCACAACCAGTGGTCTCATTGTAATCATAGTTGTGGACAGAGAAATCAACAAGAAAAATTTCACATATGTAGTAATCCATCGTCGGGTCTAACTTCTAATAGAAGTTGTTACTACTATTACGGACGTTGTTATTTGTACAATGTATTAATCATTCGATTAATTTAAGTTTTACAAAATTATTACATATTATATTTTAAATTTTTTTATAGGAAAAATATACTTATTTTGCATTTCATTCATAATAAAAAAAAATATAATCAAGAATACACTACAAAACATGATGGCTAGCATGGAATGTAGATATCCTAGCTAGTGTATAAGCGTTTTGATTGACTTATCTAGTAATGAAACTCACGCTTGAGTTTTAATTGAGAGAAAGTAAGTTTTTATATTTTTAAATTTCTTAATGCAAACATATTAACAAACTTAAAATAATTGAATGCTTAATAAGAAAGTCTGATTTATTTCCCCCTTTACTCAGAAGTAAACTTGTACCATCAGTGATTTTGTGTAGTTCTTTATTGAAGGTTAACCATTACTCTTCATGAGCAAACCCAACGAAAAAAATTAGGAGATCGAATATAATTTAGATAATTTTATAATAAAAATCTACGTTTATTATTTATTTATTCTTTTAAAAAAACTACTACTTATTTATAAGAAAAAAAATTCAAAATCTATTAAAATAAACTTCGAAGAATGTTTTGTCTTATATAACTTAATATTTTTTTATTATATCATATTATTTTGTCAATGATTAATTTTTATTAAGAAACATAATTGTCTACCTTTATAGAATCTCCCCTCTCAATGGAGAAATTATTGAGTGGTCCAAAACTATCAGGTCATATATTATATTAACAAATAATAATAATTATGTAACACATAGATAATTTAATATTTTAAATTGATTAAAATCTCTTAAATTAAAAAATAACACTATTAATTTTTGTTATGTAATTATTGAATATATCTTTAATTTAGTAAATATATCTTTAAGTGTCTACTTGTTATATGATTATTGATAAAAATCACAAATGACTTGTCTTGAACAACCTAATAATTTTTCTTTAAAATCAATTTTTATCCACAAAATTCAAACTAACAATTTATTAATGTACAACTTAATATTTTGATTTATTTTCTATAATCAAAGTTTTTAAATGAAAATAATTAATTTTATATTAAAATATTATATATAAATCAGGGGCCCAACCCCTCTCCCCTATTCGTTGGTCCTACCTTGTGTGGAACATCGAAATAAATAATTAACATAGATTATAGATGCGTTTGAATTTTTTAAGCATTTTTAGGAGAATAAAACAAAATGAAAAATTGTAACTTATTTATGAGTAAAAATCAACTTATTTATGAGTTAATTTATGAGTTAATATGTAAAACTTCTCTTATAATTTATCTAAAATTTTATTTCTAACATATGCATATTTTATGTTTCTTTTTTATTTTTTATCCCGTAAGTGCTTATGAAAAAAAATTCCAATTAAATTCTGAATTCTTTCATCTGACTTTCACTTTTTTTTTTCTCTCTTTCCGTATTCTTTCTTACATCATACATCATGTATCACATTTACAGATTTATTTATCTATATTTTATTTTATTTTTCTCTTCTTTATACTCATATATCCAGAAGCGAAACGTACTTTAATAATTTTTCATAAATAAATATTCTATCGGTTAAAGATAATTGTATGGGTATTGTTGATGATAACAGATTAGCATCTCACGATTAGCGCATTCTAAAAGAAATTATTAGGTGCATATTTAGTTTATAGTTAAAAATATGACAAATGTGTGTTTAAATGTAAATTCAACTGCTAAAAATAAAATAAATTCAAAAAATAAAAGTTTTGATTCATTGATAAAATCATTTATGCTTAAAACATAATTTTGGAAAGAATTTTAAAGCATACTTGCATTGTTTGAGATTTTGTACCAATCTTTATATAATAAATCATCAATTATTTTTTTATCAATTTAAAAATTAGTTACTTATTGTACCCCTTCAATCACACTCAGTCAAATCTCAAAAGATTAATTCACTGATTCTAATCACTTCGTATTTATACATTTGAGATTGTAGAATTATGTATCCATTTGATCCTATCGGTTGGATATTGTCCATTGACACACTCGGCTTGGGCATCTTAACACCCATAGAACATAGACTAACGAAGCTTTGAACCGACTCTCATTAAGACGTTGCATAACTTGAGGATAGCGTCCTTTCATATGTGTCTGAGAATCTCGAGATAGTAGTCATTACACTGGTTATAAATAACCGTCCCTGTAATATCACTGCCACATCAATACGGTTAAAGGTATATAAGCCTAACGCTAATACTAAGAAGAAAAACTACACTCTATACTTGAATGGTTTTTGAGCTAGATCTGATTCTTGTGAGGCACCATGTAACTACGAAAACACTTTTCATAGTAAAAATCAGTCAGAATCATATTAATTTCTCCACCGAGAGAGCCAAATTCAAGATAGGGAGATGTTTATCTATTTATTTATTTATTTTTATATAATAAAACAACCCCAAGTAATGAAGTTAGGGAGTAGAAAAAGATGATAATGTGGCTCACGTGCCACCGCCACGCGTAGTGGAGCGTGCAACCACGGGACTTCCACTCCACTTTCTGACACCGCAAAAACAGAAACAGGAACGGCAACTGGAACAGCAGGCCTCGTATTTGTGGTGATTAAGGTTAATAATATATTCTCTCCTCCTCATATACCATGTTTATTTGTTTTTTAATCATTAAAAATTAATTAAGATATATTTTTAATCATTATTTTCTAACTATTAATTAATAATAGTATTTTATGAGAAAATTCATTAAAAATTAAGATGCAATAAATAAGTAAAAAATTATAATAATTATTTATTTTGATTCGTTGGACATTGTCAGAGTCAAATTGAAGGAGGTGGTATAATTTTTTTACTCCAGCTTGAAGTGGAAAGTGAAGTGGAAAGTGAAGTGTTGCGAAAGGTGATGGCGCGTGATAGGCATAACACAAATTCTGATCCAAAACCCGCCCACAATTCCCCATATCATGTCATGTTCGTGTCCTTCTTCCTTTTCCTTTTCCACAAGTTTCTGAAAGTGATTGCAGTACCATTTACTACTTTCTTTCTCTCTTCTCTTCTCAACACACGGAAAACAAAACAATACCACCCCAACCAAACCAAAGCCCCTTTCACTTCTCTGCATTCTTCAAACACACACACACACACACACACACGCAATGGGTGACATGTACCACTTTGACAAGAACCTCTCCTCACAAGACGAAATCTCACTTTTTCTGCGTCAGATTCTGCTCCGTTCATCTTCACCTTCCCACTCCATGCCTGCTGGATCCTGCACCTCCAACGCTGCTCAACAAAACGTAAATGCACACCACGCTTCTTTCACGGCGTCACAGCTCCAAGATGGGAAGATCTTGGCCGTTGATTCCACCGCTTCTTTTGTCTCCGGTTCTGCTGCTTGCAGTTCCTTCAAGGGCCATGGTCCTTCTGCTGCAAATGTGTCCTCTTCTGCTGGAGTGAGTGAGAACGAGAATGATGACTATGATTGTGAGAGTGAGGTATATTTCACACCATTATTACTTCTATTTTTTTAAGTTTGAGGTTCTCTTAGCAGTTTTGCTTTTCTACAAAAAGTGTTTTTTTTTATTTTTTATATATACTACTTTAGTTTCCCAGTTTAACATTGTAACGCCAACATATCTAAACTTTTTTTTTGGGTGGGTGTTATGAGTTGGTCTGTGGTTGATAGTGATATTGATAACTGTGGGTGTGGAAAAAAAAACAAAACTAAACTTCGATTCCTGTTATGGTTTTAGTCCGGATCTTTTGCAGAACCTTTTCGTTGAGGTAAAATTGGGACGAATTTGTTGCTTTGGTGGGGATTTGGATTTTGTAGTGAAAACTGCACTGCGTCTTTTGTTATTTTAATTTTGAAGTACAATTGCTTAATAATTTCTGAACGTAGGAGGGTGTTGAGGCTTTGGCCGAAGAAGTTCCAACAAAGGCTGCTTCTTCTAGGAGTTCCTCTAAAAGATCAAGAGCTGCAGAAGTTCATAATTTGTCAGAGAAGGTTGGTAATTTCTGTTAATGACTGTTTCTTGTACTTGGATTTGGTTTTATTCATGTTTAATTATGTGATTTTCCTTGTGGGTTTTGCTCTGGTCTGGGACATGTTGAGCAGCGGAGAAGGAGTAGGATCAACGAGAAAATGAAGGCTTTGCAAAACCTAATTCCAAATTCTAACAAGGTACACAAGTTTCTTCAAGTGACTTCAAACTTAGCTTTAACGGGAGCAGTTTGTAGTTATTAGTAATTAGTTAGTCTTGGTGTAATGAGTTGTTGTATGCGTGTGGCAGACAGATAAGGCTTCAATGCTCGATGAAGCTATTGAATACCTTAAACAGCTTCAGCTACAAGTACAGGTCTGTATCTCTTGTATATGCTGCATTTTTGTCCAATTTGTAAGGCTGAAAGCTTCATTTTTCTTCTGTATTCCTAACTTCAATTGGAATTAAATGAAATTGTTATTTTGCGAATTTTGATGTTGTAGTTGTTGTTGTCCGTCTTGTCTGCTATTCTTTTGATGTGAACAGTAATATGTATGGGAAACTGCAAAATATAGGAAAATATGAGAAAATCCTAGCTGGAACTGTTGTCTTGATGCCAAATAAATGGTTTTTTACTTGAATGCATAAACTGCTATCATTTATGCTGAAGCTTGCAACAAAGGTTTACTAACATTTGATTTGAAATGCCATTGTTTTTCTTTGCTGCTATGATATGATAATCCAGTGGATTTCGCTATTAGTTTCTTGTTATTGCTATTTGCATATATATATATATATATATATATATATATGTAACAGGTGCTGTTGGAATTGACTTGTATATTGAATTTTGGTGAAGATACCTTTAACAAATGATAACAAGTGGAAAGATTAAATTTTTCTCTTGCCAGTCAAGATAATACGATTATTAATTGTTTCCTATTACAGAAAATGAGCCTGATCTTATTGTTGATTAGGTATGTATCAAGTTTACAGAAAAATGGGAGACCTTAGTTGCTCGCAGTAAAAAAAAAAAAAAACATTCCCTCTAAATTAATTAATATTACAAACTAATTCTCAGTTTAAGAATTAACCTGAACTCAAAGCTTAGGTAATTAAAATGTGTTACTTTGAAAATGGGTTTTGTTCTGATAGAATTGACTTTTGAAGGTAGACTAGTCCTGAACTTTACCTTTATGACTATTTCAGATGCTGTCAATGAGAAATGGGTTGAGTTTGCATCCTATGTGCTTTCCTGAAGGCTTGCAGCCTCTGCAGTTGTCTCAGATGGGTATGGAATTAAGTGAAAGAAACAGGTCTATCCCTTTAAACATGTCAGCTACTCTGCCTCTGCACCAAGACAACAATCCCTTGCACTATGCATCCAATCTACCTAACAAACACAATCTACCAAATCAGCCATCTGTGCCCTATCCTCCATACATTGACAACCCAGAAACTTCTTTTGGTCTGGAACCCCGAATCCAAACGGATATGAAACCTCTTCAACACAAAGGAGGATCTTCTGAGGTAAGCTCATCAACCTTGTAGTATATCATAATCATGATCATATCACAAAAGGTCTTTGTTACGTTACATGTTTCCCTTGTTGAATTGTAAAGCCAATACGCGGGGAAGACATTTTGCAGTACCAGCAATCAAGTGGTATCCATTCAGATGCCAATACATTAGGTGGTTCTCAAGGTACACGTACAATTCGATGTGATTATAAACTATTCCATATTTCCATTACTACTATTCAATAATCTCATGCTCCAATCTTTTCTTCCAAACCCCAGTTGTCAAAGAATTCGAATCAGGCACGAGACTATCAATCCCTTTTGACACGCAAGCATGTGAAGCCAAAAACAACAGCAACTCTTTGCAACCATGCATTGGCGGAAGAAATCATTCAGGAATGATCATAAGAAATAGTGAGACCAACATTGTTGGTAGGTAATTGGTAGGTACGTATATGATGCTTATATGTGAATGATATGTAGCTAGGTTCATGCATGCAATGCAACATGTCTTGAAAAGCTTTTCACCAGAGACTGCAGAAGGGAGAAAGTGGTCAGTGGCAACTCGAAGTCCGAAAAGCCAGATTTTTGAAGTTTACTACCAGTCTTGCAATGCCTTTTGAATTTTGGTTTCCGCGTAAAGGCAGGAATCTCAATATTATCCCTTGAGCATTTTGTAATGTTCTCAAAAAGCCTCTGGCCTACGTGACATGAGAGCAGATTTTTTTTCTTCTTTCTAGCTTCTCGAGTTGATAAAATCATGTATGTATGATGTATGCAGAGAATATAACTGCCCATTGTTATACGGATTATATAACCACTGTAGAATCTCCTTTGGTGATTTTATTTCAGTTCACGATAAAAACAAATTGCCTATTTTTGTGCGTCATTTTCTGAACCGCACACAACGTAGGCGCATTGGAGACTTCTATTTGTCCCATACGTAATTACAAAAGGGAGGTGAATTGGCTGATTATAAATTCTAAAATAATTTTAAAATATTATGTAATTTGATTCATTCAAATATTATATGCAACTGGAATAACTTCATAAAAGATACAAATTTTGTGCATAATGCAATGAATAATTTGAAATAGAAAATAATAAATGTTGGTCTAATGAATAATAGTGAATGCTATGCAGCGAATGAACAAAACAACTGTAGAAATTAGAAAATCAAACTCCAAAAGTTATCCTAGTTTGATTATTAACTACTTTTGATTTACCTCCAAATTTAGCCACATATATGACTTTTCTTGCACTAATTGGGTTACCTTACCCTTTTCAATCTTGAGAAACCTCATCTTTCACTTTTTCAAGGTAGACTTTACCATTTTCACTCGAGAAATGCCTCACCCTCTTCTCTAATCTTTCAAGAAACACTTTGTCCTTACAATTTGAGTGATGTTTCACCTTCACTCAAATCAAGAAAATATAGGAGAATCTCTCAAAAGAGCAAATAAAAAGAACACTTGAAGACTGATAAAAAAAACACTTGAAGTGAGTTAATCAATTAAAGAAAAAAAAACCCTAAATAGACCAATTCTATCTGTATAAATAATAAAAAAAGCTCGACATGACGTGATTAGGTAAAGCCCACTAATCGATTAGCTAATATCTGCCAAAAAAATTTTTGTGTTACAACAAAATGTACTAATTGATTAGTTGCTTTTTGCTAATTGATTACTTCAATTTTGAAAACCAATTTTCATTTTGATGCACATGGTTATTTTTGCATGAAACCAAAATAGTTGTGGATTTTTCTTAAATTATTAGTTCATAAAAAGAAATATGACCTTATATTTAGAAGTTCTATTTAATTTGAGGGAAATTATATTTCTAAGCTTGTTATTATGCTCTTTTAAAAAAAAAAAAGAAGCTTGTTATTATGTTTGCCAAGTTTGTCAGGTGAAGTGGCGTTTGATTAACTTTGCCTCTACGCTGGTCATGGGCCAATCCATTGTTGTCTCTAAAAACACTAATATTGGGTATGGCGGTCAGTTCTTGAATTCGATCTTAACAAGAGTAGATAACGTTGGACATAATTTTAGGGTATGTTTGATTTGTGTAAAAGGAATAGTAATATAATTGTTCTGCATTTAATTTTAAAAAATATTGAAAATACAAATTAATCGAATGTAGAAGCCAAAAATTTATTTATTTATTACTCAATAAGCACAAGATATTTCGATGATATAATATATATATATATATATATATATATATATATTTCTATATATATTGTTACTCAATAAACGATGAGCCGTAAAGCTTGAGAAAAGGCTATTGCTCAAGAAGAACATTCTAATGCTGGGATTTTGAAGAGGGGGAAAATGGTGAAAACTCAATAAATATTGAAACCCTTCTTACTTAAAAACTAATTAAATGAAAATAACACGCGAAATGATTTGAATTCTATACGTTATAAAACCATACAAAATCCACTACTATGGATATTGGTCTTTGAAGGAGAGTATTTGTTTCAGTTATTTTTAAGTGAGAATATTTTTAAGAGTTTTTTAAAATGAAGTTTTTAGAATTATTTTTAAATGAGTGCGTTTTAAGAATTATTATCACTGTATTTTTTTTAAATGCAAAGAAATTATATTAAGTAATGACACCAGAGATGCCGCATCAGTTACAAATTTAATCACTTGGTTACAAGGTATTTAATACATAAGAATCAGAAAATACCCAATAATCAAGCTCACCTAACAATATCACATCATTAGTAACCCTCCTAAACAAAAACTGTCACCCTCCAAAAGTATTATCATTGTATCGTTAAGCCACATATTATATCCTAATATGTATATTGAAATTTATTTATTGTTTACTCCTTTTAAACATTTTTAAATTTAAGTTCAAATTTAATTTAACTTGGCACCTAACTCAATTAAATTCTTTCTCAAACCGTTTTAACGGTATACTTGATGTTCTCACTTCTCAATCGTTTATTTATACCTTTTCAATTATAAATATAATTTATAAAAAAATAAAAAGAAGGAGCGAGCATTGGATGCAAGAAGTGTATGCTTGAACTGCGGTGGATCCTTTTCCTATTCACTGCAACTAATTCCATATCCCGCGGCGTTGAGTCATTACATCCATTTTTTCTTTGCTTGATTTCGAAACTCTTTAGGCAAAATATTTCTCTGTTAAAGACATCAAAACTTTACTCTGAAAATGCATGCATCATGCATGACCGATGAATCACACAGATATTCGTTATGATGAACGAACGTGATTAATTCCATTTCTGCAAGTAAATGATAATGACATTCGTATCGTGCTTCGGGGCTTGTCATAAAAATGACCAGCACCAAAAATTACCGAAAACGATTATCAATGCAAAACTCTTGTTGAACACAATGTCGATCGATAAAATGCAAAACCATAACCGAAGTGGAACGTAGAGAATGACGCCAAAATTAGACTAGACAGTAACGTTGAGAAGCTGCCACGTGGTGTGAAAAATAAGCAAAGATCATTGCCTAATCTTACCTGATCTTGTGTTGTTCAAGAAACTTGGAAGGAACCGTAACCATTTTGGATTTGTTTTTGGGACGTAGTCGTTCTTTTCAGTTCTCTCCAACTCAACAAACATTCAAATCTCACGTTTCTTCTTCATTCAAACGCTCGCTCTTCACTCACGCTTGCTTCACACTGGAGAGTTTTGATTCTTATATATAGGATATTAAAGCTTAATTAGTTTGTAGAACAACACAACGGCAACAATGGCAGCGAATGTGTCCAAGAAGAAAAAATCGGATCAGGGCATACCCGGGCCCACGAACCCGATGGTGAAGCCTATGCCAACGAATTAATATCAATTCATCATGACTTATGCATACTGGAAAGCTGGCAAACATCAAGAACGTGCTGTGTGAGTAATTTAGTTCTATTGAATCCTCATCATGCATGCATGACTTTTTTTTTTTTTTGGTTCGGATGGGTGCAATTTAATATTTACGTGTGTTTTTATGATATGATGATTTGGTTGTGGTTGTGTGTGTAATTAAACTTGTTTCAGGTTTGATCTGTATTTTCGTTGTACCCCTTTGGAGGGGAGTACACTGTCTTAGCTGGTTTGGAAGAATGCGTGACGTTCGTTGTTAATTACAAGCTCACCGAGGAAGACATTGATTATATCAAAAATAATTTCTGTTTCATGTGAGGTACATTGTGTTCTCATTTTCATATCATGTTGTGCTCTAGTTTTACTCTAAAATTTCTTCAATAACAGGAGATATATAAGATCATCGTAGCAGTTGAATAGTAGATTGAAAGAGAAAAAAATATAGCAACAGATAGATTACAATTGTCTGGAATGTGCTACCTTGATAAGATAGATAGGTCTGCTAATCAAAATTGCATTTCTTTTTAGAAATGTTAGCAACACTTCCTCTAAGACTTTTTGTTTGACACATTCTGTTTTATTGAGTGAAGCCACTAAATAGTACATTAGTCTCATTCCACATTTATCAGATACAGAGAATCGAGGAACTGTATTATTGGACAATTTTATTACATGTTTCTTTTATAAGTAGCTTGGAGCCAAGTTCAAGGCTAAAATAATATAGTTCATGATCTAGTTTACATGCTGTAGAGCAAATTTTGATGCTGCTGGCTTTTTTCTAGTAGATTCTCTCTTCAAAACAAAGTTGCAATTTTGATAATGATTGATTAAATCATAGGATGGCTTCCTTGACTATCTTAGAGGAATTGACTGTTCTGATGTTGAGGTGTATGCTATTCCCGAAGGATCAGTTGTTTTCCTAAGGTGCCCCTATTGAGAATTGAAGGTCCCATTGCCGTGAGAGTACTTGCTACCCTTAAATACTCTTTTTCAGTTTACATCGCTTTTGAATTCTTGTTTGTTTCAAGTAGCACTGTATAAAATAATTTATATTCAATCTAATTTAATTCATTTTAAATCCATTTAAATGAATTAGTTTTATATTCAAATTCAATTTTTTGGATTTTAAATTCATTCCAATTAATTGGATATGAAATAAATATGAATTGGATATTTGTTTGAATTTTTAAATTCAATATAATTTTTTTGACAGTGACGACTAGTTTTTTTTTTTGTCAACTTTGTTAGGAGTCATTTTTTGATCGATGTCGTATAGAATTTTTTTGGTCGACATCAACTAATGCTGATTGTAAGCGGTCATTGGTTTAGCCTATTTTTTGGTTAATGTTGGTAAGATTTTTTAGCCAACATTCATTGGGACTGTTTTTTGGCCGACATCAGTTGAGACTACTTTTTGGTCGACGTCAGCTAGGTTTTTTTTGTTGATGTCTGTTGAGATTATTTTTTATCAATGTCAGGTAGGTTTTTCGCTCAACGTCAACTGGTTTTTTTGGTCAACGTCAGACGAGACTATTTTTTTGCTGACATCAACTGAAAAACATCATTGATCGACATCGATTGAAAAATATTATCAACCGACATCGGCCAAAAAAGCCTAGTTGATATCGGCCAAAATATTTCCCCAATTAACGCTGATAAAAAAAACTCTAATTGATGTCAACAGAAAATATCTCTAGCTAACGTTAGTCAAAAGAAATAGTCATGATTAATGTTGACCAACAAAAATATAGTTTCAACCAGCGTTAGCAAAAAAATCTAGTTAACTTCGATCAAAAAATAGTCCTGACGAATGTTGACAGAAAAATATCAACGACCAACATCGGCAAAAAAAAAAAATTATTGATATTAGCCACAAAAATCCTAACTAATGTCAGCAAAAAATTAGTCACGGTAGATGTTGATTGAAAATCCCCTAGTCAATGTTGGCAAAAAAATGCATTGATTAAAAATCATAGACGACCTCAATCAAAAAGTAACCTTACCTAAGATCGACCAAAAACATCATTGATCAATGTCGACTGAAAATGCGCTAACTAATGTCAGCGAAAAAATAGTCCTGGTTGATGTTGGTCTAAAAATATCTGGACCGATATCTGTCAAGATTGTCCTGGTTGAGGTAGGCCAAAAATACACTAACAAATATCGATCGAAATAGTCTTGATCAAGGTGATTGAAAATAGCTCTTAAATGTACAGATACTAAGTTTTCACTTTTTAATATTTAATAACTAAAATTTGTAAAAAAAAATCCTAATAACATTTAAGTGGATATAAATTGGATATATCCAAATCCATATCCATTTAAATGGATTGGATCTTGAATCTAAATTGTTTTTAAAAAAATATGGATATAGATTTAAAATCCAATCTATTTAAATAGATATGGATTAGATTCTTAAAAATCCAATCCACGTCCACTCCTACTTTCAAGGACTAACTACTTCTTGCATTAAATTGAATTTTCTATTGTTCAGGTTGTTCAATTGCTGGAAACATCTTTTGTCAATCTGCATCATTAGTTTCTACTAATGCTGCAAGGCATCGTTTTGTTGCTGGAAAAACTAAAACTCTACTTGAGTTTGACTACGAAGGGCTCAGGTTATAAGTCTTACTGGAAAAATAATAGATGAAAAAAAATTATGAATACTTTCCTTTCTCAATGATTCATCAAAAGAATGTTACTTATTTTGAATGTAGGGGCCTGATGGTGGAGTGGGTGCATCAAAGTACAGTTACATTGGGGGATTTGATGCAACAAGGTATTATCGATTTAACAACTTTCATTCTGGTATGTTTGGTCCTATAGTAGGGAGGAAAAGTTCATTGAATTATATATATATCTAATAAACATGCCTGGGATTTTTTCGGAGACCAAGTTTTTCATCAAAGTATGTTTGTTCTGACTATTAATTAAATATATTTCTAACTTGATTTTTTTTTTTTGGTTGAACTGAGATTTGTTAATAACTTGCAAAAAAAGTAAAAGATACTTCATAACTTTAAATTTAAGATGGCAGGGCACGGTTTTGGCAGCATGGCATGTAGACTAAGCTTTTTATATTATTAGTGGTTAGTGGTTACCCTATGAGTTTGTACTTTGTAATTGAGAAAGGGCAAAGTGCCTGGTATATCCTGGCTGTGGTTCCAAAAATTCTGATAAATATTTGTAATTAGGCAAAGTGTATATCTGTCCTGGAATTGTGGTTAAAAAATTCTGGGAAACCAATGATCCTAGATTTACAATTTGCAGTATGACAGGATAGAACTAAAATCCTTTGAAACATTTAATATCTCCCACCACGTCCCATTTTCAGCCATATGAATTAATGCATCATGTTGCAAGAAATAACTAAAATCCGGTTTCAACATACTCCTTGATTGTCAAGCGTTGATTGTCAACTTTTCTTGATTATAATATCAGCGTTTATATCCTGACATCATTATCACGTTAACTTAACATTCCTTTTTTGCCGATTTGTTTTGGTTCATTGATTTTTTAATACCTTAGGTTGCTATTGTATAACTTTGCTTTTTCATATGGCACACCAATAGCAACGTTGTAGCAGGAATGTTATTCGGGATTCCCCTTCGTCGCACTCATTCCCATGCATTCGTTAGCTCATTTATGGTATGTGACCATTTCATTGAAATTATTGACATATATATTCAGATGATGCTTGTGAATGAATATAACTCCAATTCATTTTACTTGTCATTTTGTCTGTAATACATAATAACCCTATATAGTGACAAAACTGGGACAAAAATTCTGTTTAATCTATCCTTGCATAATGCCTAAAGGGACAAAACTGTATTTGATTATTTCCAATTACTATGTCTGTGAATAGGAGAGTTACATATTTATACTGGAAGAAAAAGTTCAGTAACAACTAACAAGTGGTGAGGCACTACTGTTTTCTAGGAATATAAGAAAACCTGTTAATAACTAAGGATGCTATCTTTTTTTTTTTTTAAAAAAAATTATGTCATATTCTGCAGTTCATGAAAAACAATGCAATGCAATTAGTTCACACATTTATGAACCTCTTAAATTTACAACTGGCAAAGAGCAAAATTTCTTGTAGGATCAAGATTGGAGAGTGACAAATGCAGTAATAGAATTGAGAGGTAACAAGTAAGCTTACAGAGAGAGTATATCATAAAATCATAGAACAAAGGAAATCTTGAAATGATTAGGTAGATCCTCTTGTAATATTTTTTAACCTTTCGTATCCTTATATTAGTTATATATTTCAGTTATCAGTATTGTTATGCTTTCTTATGACTTGAGCCATTTTCTGATATAATTCCTTTGCTAACTTTTACACATACCTTGTCTGTCCTGTGATATGCAGAACCTTGACAAGATTAAAGACAAATCGATTCATAAAAAAGATGGTTCAAGCACATGTAAAGATTTTGTTAGTTTAGTTCAAAGCTGGCTGAGAAAAATTCAGGTCTCGTGATTTAAAGCCTTTACATCCTTATTATTTTTTTTATTTGTGGTTTTTAGCTAAATTGTTTTGGGGAAGGGGGATTTGGTTTGCTCAATTCATGTCATAAATGATTACCATCTAATCATGGAACATGAAATATAAGGGGATATAAAAAATGGATACTAGGATTATTAGGTGTATCAGTGTAAGGAATGCGGTGTTAGAAATTTATTCTGATTTTGGAATTCTTAGTATATGGGCCTATTAAAATGTTTTTAATAAATTTATTGTTGTAGCATATATTTATGTTTTTGCACTTTTACAACAATAATTTGTACTGAGTTTTTTGTCACTATGCAGCGATCGAATTCACTACATGGCAATTTTGCTGAGACCAATCAAAGTGAGCTGGCAGCATTCACATCATATGCATTGGCATTTCCTGATAACTTTCTAGCCCTAGCTAGTAGACACTTATGATGTAAGTGAATAATGTTTTCTTTGGAACTATATTTCTTGCTATTACTGTTAGGCATGTATAATCTAATTATAAGCACCATTTTGACCAGCAATGTCCAATGGTTTGGGTGAAAATCTTGTTTATCTTACCCTTGTTTCATGCTTTTTGTGAACTAGTTCTAGTTTAATTTAACTATTTATGCATATAGTCACATTTGCATATGTCATCAGGTCATGAGAAGTGGAATCCCTAACTTTTGTGCAGTTGCATTAGCTCTCAGTGATTTAGGGTACGTCAAGAAGTTTTCCATGCATGTTTATCATAATCACTGTATTCTTTTACAAAGAATCATGAAATTGTTATTCATTGCTGAGTTTAGATGATGTCCTGAGCAGATACAAAGCAATTGGCATTAGACTGGATTCTGGTGACCTTGCATATTTGTCTTGTGAGGTCAGGAAGTTGTTTAGCTCCATTGAGAAGGAACTTGGATTGCCTGGTTTCGGGAAGATGAATATCACAGCAAGTAATGACCTTAATGAGGAAACATTAGATGCTTTAAACAAACAGGTAAACTCTTTTGGAAATTGTAGCTATTTTGCTGTCAATTCAAGTAATTCAAAATGCAAGAATCACTAGTGACATGAAAATATGAATGCTAGTGGACAAAAGGAATCGTGTGTAAAAGCTGAGATTGATAATACGAGGAGTGTTAGTAACACTTCTTTTAACATAGTCTCTACTATTGATTAAAATTTGTTAAGAACTACAAAATCATGAGTGGACATTATTAAATATAAAGTGAGATTCACCGAATTTTATGATTTTCAGTTATCAACTATAAAGAATATGTTAAGGAAGGAAGTATGTTAGAAAATTTACTAGTGTTTTTCTTGATAATATAGAAAGGTTTAGGTTGAAGTGTAATTCAGTAATTGTGCTAAAACCCAAGCCTATATCTCAATGCATAGTTTTTTATACTACTTTTTATTTTATTTTATTGGATAGCATTTTACTCTGCAGGGCCACGAGATTGATGCCTACGGAATTGGTACATACCTGGTTACGTGTTATGCTCAAGCTGCTTTAGGTGTTGTTATCAAGTTGGTTGAGATTAACAACAAACCTCGTATCAAAATTTCTGAAGCTGTCTCAAAGGTTTGAACTCTAGACAAAATATATAAGTGGAATAATCTATTTGCATTTAATTTTAATCTTATCGTTTTTTTTTTTTGGCTCCTTTCTCTGTTTTTAGATCTCTATTCCATGTAAGAAGCGAATATGGATCTGTTTAGATGCAAGTCATAAGTGAT
The DNA here is from genome assembly GCA_007407185.1 of Glycine tomentella. NCBI lineage: Eukaryota > Viridiplantae > Streptophyta > Magnoliopsida > Fabales > Fabaceae > Glycine > Glycine tomentella. Next base: position 1,694,006 of record PYAF01004539.1, on the reverse strand, counting down.
TTTGAGAGTTTCTCTAATGTAAATATAATACTTTTTTTAGTAGAAAAATTTTCAAGGCCTTGTATTCAATCAGGCTCTATATAGATTGTATGGGAAAGATGATTATGCTTTGGTGGACATACTGACTGGGGAAACCGGAAAATGAACCCTCTGCAAAGGTATTTTTATACTGATGTTTTTTAGGAAAAAATATTAAACTATCCTGTGTTTATGGTTTACGAATAATCTTCAGATCACATCTAACCCAGATCTTTAATTCACGAAAAAGAATTAATAAAACTTGGTCACGTGTCTGGTAGAAATTGATTAAGACTGTAGTGTTAGACCATATAATATTTCTCATTTTAAAAATTTCCCAAATGGGAAAAAAAAAAAATAAGCGCCAACTCTCCAATGATCAAATCTCTCGGTGTTGGAAGTTGAGGAGAAAGAATTACACTATGCATTGAGATGATAGGTGGGAGAAAGAATCATGTGCCGCCATCCCTTTGAAGAATCAAAGAGAGCATATGTGGTGCCTCAGAAAGTTGAGGAGCTTCTAAGGTGTTACTGCGCTGGGAGTTCAGGTAAGAACTATTAGATAATTGATTTCATGGAGATAAATAGCACCTTATCCATCATCTGATCTATAATTGCTATGCGAGTTACCGCATCAAATTTTATTTTTCTTTGTAATATGCTTTATTATTTTTTGAAGATAAAAAGGAAGAAATTCTACCTCCTTTGAAGGACATTAGAGAGCGATGCATCAAGCAACTTGAGCAAATGCGATCTGACCACATGAGGAGACTTAATCCAACTCCATATAAGGTTTCATACTTTAAATTATTCTATAATTTAAACTTTGAGCAGGTTAGTGTAAGTGCAAAATTATATATGACTTCATTCATTTCTTGTGGCTCAATGAGGCACCTGCGGTAACAAGGGAAATAAAAACGCATGCACCTAAATATTTGATCATGGCAAAAGAAATTGCGATGCAAGTTTCTTTCCTGTGATTAACTCAGAATACACATATACCAATAACTGTGATATGTATGGAAATTTCCTTAAAAAAATTAGTTACTAAATTTTATTTTTGTTATAAAACTTCAACATATATTTTCTTTTTATCAGCTTCAACATATGGTGATATTCTTTTAGGCAATAAACATGTTTATTGTTTGATATACTGATGCTAATTAATATACGTGTTATTATTGGATATAAAATATTAACATTGTAATCTATTTAGGAGTCTAAATATGTTATGGTTTTAGAAAAGTTATGTCTTCCAGAGTTAATTCTTTAAACTTTTTATTTTAAATTCTTATATTTTAATAAAAATAATTTATTTGTATTCTCTAACGAAAGGCTAATGCTGAATTGATGCAAAAGCAATTAATGTTTAGAATTCTTTACGTTGAAAACAAAACTCCTCTATTTACTGAGATTTTCCAACGAGATATAAACACAATTGCCTTTAACCCGCAGTCTAATATCTATATCTCTAAGAAAAATTGCTCCACTAACCAGAGAGAATCCCAACCCGTTAACGTCATTTTCTTAAAGAAACTCAATAGTTAAAACTTACTATAAATTTTACTTTTAACCCCAAAAACAATAACATTGATGATTTTTTTTAACAAAATGGAGAGTACATTTCACACCCTAAATTTTAAAACTAAAAATTTATGGATACATAATATATCAAATCCTCCATTTCAGGCGCCGAATGTTAAAAACCATGATTTATGGATGAATAAGTACTAATCAATTTAATTTAAAATTTCATTTAGTATAATCTGAAATTATCGTGGGTAGGGTAAAATTACAGGTGGGTCCCCCCTTCTTCAATCAATTGATGAGCTTTTGTAAATAACAGAAATGGTAAACAAATTTATAGAACACTTGAAATCGTTCTATGGACAGTCACAGTCAAGAACAGATAACTGCCTCTTAAATCAACTGTAGAGGGTATTGCGTAGAGATTTACTCAGATCCATGAACTGCCAGTATGATTTAATAAATCAGACTTGCTTGTAAAACCAGTGACTATATCCCTTGATGGTCTATTCTATAATATATCATGACTCTGCTGATAACCCCCTCGCGTAAGTAGTAGATTCACGTGGCCGTCACTTATGCTAGACTACATAAACCGACTCTGGCATCAAATCTGCAAATTAAACTGAAATGACCAGATTCTCGAATCTCACCCACCCAAAGGCACAACGGTCCCTGATCTCCTGTGCTGTTGATGCTGCCGAGTTAATCTTCGACCTAATTTTTATCAACTCTTTCTCTATCGGTATTCTAGATTTTGCCTCCATCTGGAAGAGTCACGTCGAGAAAAAATATGATTAATAACTATTAACCAAGTTGTATAATCAGTTAATCATTATTCATTTATTTAACTTGAATAACATATAATTAACAAATTATCTTGAAAATCCAATTGGTTTGTTTGCGTAAGCTTTCACAAATTATTCCCATTAAACATGTCCTTGCATCATTTAGCGAGTACCTTTTCTATACAAGAAACAGTATCGAACACATGGCAAAAATACGAGAGCTGCTTGTACAAGTCTGCTTCAGTGTACTGAAAAATCAAATAAATATGTAGTTCATTCATAAAACCAAAGCATTAAGGCTTCACTATTATCAATAATATATGAAAGAAATAGTTAATTTTCAATAAGTTCATGGAGTGAAACCTTTCTAACTAGACGCCCATTGCAGCGAGGATAATTTGGACAAACAGTTCCTCTCTCAGAATCACCAACCAACCGAAGGCTGATACTTCGCGTTGTATGCTTACACGTTTCATCATCACACTGAACACAAAATCAGCCAAGGATGATCAAACCTAATTTTCACAAGGCTATTTAACAGTCATAATATAAATTTAGAGAGGTGCTTACCACTAGTAAACCTCTATAGTACATTAAAACAAACCCCTCTGCTTGCCTTTTGACCTGACATAAAGGAAGGATGATGAACTGTTAAGTATATTCTCAGGAATAGTATTCTATGCTAAATCAAATCAACAAACATCTTAGTGTTACTGCAGAGTCTATTTTGAAGTTAATCCCAGGATTTGCATTTGGTGTAAAAACCTTCCTAGAGTGAAAAGCTGTTGAACAAGCAAAATTTTGGAGGCCTTAAATCTTAAATTAGTCAAACCTGATTAGCTATCATTACAGGAGAAATTTTGACATCTGGGCATTTAGGACAGCACAGCTTACGCCAGAAATTGTACTCAGCTTCCTCCGGGGCTAAACTGGTTGGCCTTTCACTTCCCAACAAACAAATAGATTTAAAAACGGGTGGGCAGTCAAATGTACTAGAGCAGCTAGGGCATGACAAGACCAACGGCTCACATCCCCGATACCTGCAATCATCCAATCCATCAATAACTATGGATAGGGAAACCATTAGTAAAGTTCATGAATCATAACACAACTTCAGAAAGATCTAACAAAAAGCATAAATACGTAAAGTAAACTGAAAAACAAAATTCTGTAACTTGTTCAAATCTCTGCAAAGAATACTGAATTTTAGAATTGAACATTAACATTGGTAGTAACTATGTGCATTTAAGAGATTTGTGACAATTAATGGGACATTAGATTTTAAAACCAAGATGTACCTCTCCTCATCATCAGCAACAAACGAGAATGAGCTTGTAGAATCATCATTTAAAGCTTCAATTGATTTATGATGAAACTGTAAAACAGTATAGTTTACCAATTCAGAAGAATTGATACAAAAAATAAAAGTAAACTGCCTCTCTTTGAATGCTGAGACAAACTAGGAAATGTTTTACCTTTGATGAGTCAAGCCCTAAACAATCAGCCAGTCTTTCTGGGCTTGTGCCCTGAATTGGTGCACAAAGACGTGATACCACAGGATGGATCTATAAGAGGAAAAAGAAAATACTCAACCAGGGTACAATACTTGGTAGCCACTGTTATTTATAAAATTAGCTACTAAAATCTAAGATACCTGTTGTGATAAATAGTAATCAATGTCAATCAGCCATGTCCCTTGTTCTCGTTTAAGTTCATCAGGATGTCTGGCACGTTGAGCAATGCCAGCTGCACTGCCTGAACTACCACCCTAATCAAAGCAGAACATAATATTAAAGATACAAAGTGGGACAACATATAAGCTAATACTCAATGCAACAAACATTTCCCAAAGTTACACTATTCGGCCTTTGATTGGAAGAGTGACTAAATGACAAACCTGCTCATAGCAGATTATATAAGGGATTGTATCACCAACAGAGCAACCAGAAGAGTAACCTTGTTGCTTCAATCTTTGTGCCACCTATGATCGAAAAAAGCATCCTCAGGATCAAGTAGATCACAGCAAAAGAATACATAGATCAGACTATTTCAAGCAACAAAAATGAAAATAGCTTGGACTAACAAGAACATGTGGCTGGTTCTTGGCATCAGGATAAGCTTCAGGAGCTTTAGTCAATGTCTTTGTAATGACATATTTCTCTAATGGTACTTGTCCGTTCCTCATTTCTTCTTGTACCTTTAGTAACATTAACATCATTAGTTTGCAGGAGAAATAAACCTCAAACTCCAATTTAAAAATCATTAATTAAAAAGTAAGGCAAGTTTACATGAACAAAATCCCCAATAAACTGCAATGCCTTCACCAATGATTGATAAATGGATCATTAAAAATAAATCTACTCCAGATAATCGACTAATCCAATCAAAAGTGGATATACATCTAAGCACTAAGGGTTTCAAATCACCTTACAATCACATTAGTTTGCAGGAGAAATAAACCTCAAACTCCAATTTAAAAATCATTAATGAAAAAGGCAAAATTTACATGAATAAAATCCCCAAGAAACGCCTAAACATTCAGAGTTTTAGGCCACCCTACAATAGCATTCCACTCTTTGGCAACCTGTGGTGAGCCCAAAGCTCCAGGAGGCATCTCTCAAATTCTCAAATCACATGATAGGTTATTAAAAAAGTCTGAGACTGCAAATCAATATAATTTACCTTCATTAGCGAGTTGTGGATTGACTCCACGACATCATCACATGACCTGCAAACAATGGGAACCATAATTTTAACAGTTACTAGAGAAATTAGTGATCCTGCATCTAAAAGAGTCAAATTGGGCAAAGGTAACTATCATACCCTCCTGATAAAATTTGAGTCAAGCAAAAATCTCCTAGTTCTTTAGCTAATATGCTCCAGTCACGACGAACAATATCAAGACCTTTACGTTCAATAGTCTGTACCATACATTAATCCCATAGCATGATCTTCCCAAGATGTTAGGTAATGCGAAAGAATAAAATATTTACAGCTGTAAAATAGCCTGTACCTCATATGGGGTGCCATCTTTATACATCAACTTAACAGCTGCATACTTCTTTTTCTTAAGCAGCAGCATCCTTTTATATAAACCATCAAGATCAATTTCCAAGCATTTATACTTCTTATTGACCTGATGATAAATTAAAGCAGAAATTGCAGATCACAAGAACATTAGACAAAAAAAGAAAAGAAAGGAAAACTGGCATTTGTTCTTGAAACATGCACACATGCCAAAAAAATTCTGTAGTTGACTAGTTGCAAACAGTGAAAACCAACATTGTAAGACACCGTTACAGCACATCACATCCAAGTAACTCACTATTTACTAATGACAAAAACCAGGAACAAGAAGTATAAACATAACTTCAAATAATCTTTTAAATTGAATCTAAGAAAAGAAACATTAAATATATTTTATTAGGGGAATAAAACAAGGCTGAAAAGCTCTCCTTCTAGCTCTAATACACCGTATTGCACAAGATAAGAGCATAGGAAAAGAGATGTGAATCTCAACCACCAAGAATCCATATATAAGCTCAAAGGAGCTTTGCATGGCGAATAGTCAAATCTTACCTCTTGAATAACTCTTACAGCAATTTTATTGGCTTCCTCAATATCATCTAGCCCACTGTAAATCATTATTGAATCAGTATCGCCATAGATCACCTATAAAGCAAAAGACAGTACACCAATTAAGAGCTAATATTCTCAATATTCTCAACCAGTTAGATAAAATAATTCATAAACTATACTCTAATACTTCAAGATGCAGTGTACTAGAAATAACCTCTAAATTCAAGTTATTCTGAACAAGATCAACAGTACTCTGTAGTATCTCCCTTCCCTGTATGGCCAATAGACATGCAAATGAAAATGTCTGCATTTTGAAAATAAATTCGAGTATAGTAGTCACTGGTTATGCTGAATAAGCCAGCATATTCATCTTACTTGTGAAGTTATAAGCTCAGCTAAAGGCTTAGCATAAAATCTTGAATTCGAAAATCCCAGGCACCCATACATACTGCATCACAATACCATCATAACATTTTACATAACAAAAGGAAGAACGACATAAAATTTCGGAAGATGCAAGGAAAAAAAAAAAAAAAAAAAAACACCTGTTTGCAGTAAGCTTGAGTGCTTGCTGCTGAATATCCAGTTGCTGAACTCTAATAGGATCAGCCTTTTCATTCTTATTTTTTTCATTCTTTATCCACGACTTTACCATTTTCCTCCGATTGACCAGATTTTTCAGCACCTAGCACAACAAACACTCAATTATACACGCATCTAAACTCCATAGTCTGCAGCAGGGAGATCGAAAATTGGCTTGTACAAAATAAACTTATCTCATACCACTTACTAACGTCAACCAAGAAAATAAATATTTTAGGACCTTGATTGTGCCAGTCAATGTTGCACAGTTAAAGTGTGCTGGTATAAGGAATTTTTGGACAACACTATTTATTTTGAGGGAATTTAAAATTAATTTCATAAAATGCTTTGTTTCGAAATTTATACTTTGTAGGTGAAATTCCTAAAATCCAATTTCATCTCTCTAACTCCAACCAGCTCGGTCATGACTCCCCTTGTTGTGCTTTAAGTTACTTGCAGTTATTTTCGTTTACGTTTTAGTATTCCCCATTTGGGAATTGCAAATATACCATATCACAGGTGATCAAATCCTGTTTGGATGCAGAAAAAATATCCACTGTGATGCTCAAAATTAGGGAAAAAGAACATTGTTCACTAGCCCATTGTCACAACGTTCTACATCACCTTCCATTGAAACAACCATGGCAACTCAATTGGGCGTTCTTTTCTAATTTTTTAGTTTTTCAATCAACAAAAATTCTGTTAATCCTAATTTTCCAATCCTAATAAGAAGAGCAACCAAAGTGGAAACAAACAAGATGGAGACAACTCTAGTTACATTGCAGTTATCAAGAAAAAAAATCTATAAATCTTAAAACATCATATTCATGTGCAACAAAATAGAAGTCAGAGTCTTACATCAGTATGATATGTTTTATTTACAGTCGTTTTAGTTAAGCTCAAACCCACATTCCACCAAGTCAAACCCACCGGGAAGATTTACATCAATGGAACAATGAACAACCACATAAATGAACTTAATACCACACTTTAACCAAAAAGATTAAGGCTCAAGTTTATGGGTCTTACCTTCACTTATATGGTGTTCAACCATCCCATTTCTATATGATGTGAGACTTCACCTCACACTTGTACTCCAATAATTTATTGTTATGCAAGCAAGAGGAGTAAACACCGAAAAGATTTACTCTAATAGAACAATGAGCAACTACATAACTGAACTTGACACCACACTTTAACCCAAAATCTTAAAACTCAGGTTTATGGGTCTTGCCTTCACTTATATGGTGCTCAACCTTCCCATCCTACACGATGTGGGATTTCACCTCACACTTGTACTTCAACATGGTAGCCTTCCCCTCGAGCGAAAGTCATTATCATCCTCGAGTATTTCCATGGTCGTAAGTGAAAGGATGTCGAGCCGGCTGCCAAACAGCAGCAAAGGTGTGCAGTGGTGTGCGGTATTACATGCACATTTGTGAAGAGAAGGAACGTAACCTTAGAAGGGCAGAGAAAGGTCCACCGCAAATAGTCGGTCCCCGACGAAGAACAACTTTTGTTATTCCTCTGTCAAGAATAACCTAAGCTCTAATACTATCTTAGAATATGAATTTAGGCCTAACTCAACCCCAAAAACTAACTCATAGGGTGAAGATAGTCTCCCATTTATAAAACTATTGTAATTAAAACATATCAAATTATATATTTTATAAGAATAAATAAACTACTTCATTATAAATGCATCACTAACAACAAATGTAATTTAACCTTAATAGAAACAACTCCCATGCAGAGAAAAAGCAACTAACTTGTCAAAATTGTAATGCAATTAAATTAGGGGATATAATTTGGCAAAACTTCATATCTAAATCACACAAACTCTGGAAACGAGAAACTATTATAAAACTTCAAGCTCAAAATGATCTAATCTGGCAATTCCTACAATTCTTAGATAATGATTTAAAAGATTGTGCATTTTTACCTCTGGCAAGACTCCAGTTGTTTTACTAGATGGTAGACGAGGAAAAGATTCATCTAAAGATCTTTCAACAGTTGTGAAGCAGATATTGTATTCCTGTTATTCAATTCAGTAAGTTGCAAACAGTAGAAACAGTTACAGATTACTACCAGAGGCAAAGTGGACAAGCAAATAAAACAGACCAATGCCACAAGGTAGATATGAAAGTGACAAAAACCGAGCATATTTTGAAAAACAATATTAACCTGAATAATAGAAGGATAAAGACTGTTGAAGTCCAGAAGCAATATATATTTGTCATATAGACCCTTCTTTGGCTCCAAAACCAGTCCCCCAGCATAAGAAGGGCCCTTATTGCTTTTCTTATTATCAGCTTCAGAAGCACCATTGTCGTAGTTTGCATCATCAATATATGCATCAAAGTTGTTATCCTCCACATCATGAGTTACCCTGCGTTTCATCAATTTTGTTTCTTTTGCATGGTTTGAGAACTTGTCTGGCACCATATATTTCATTGCATGGAAAGTATGCAGCAAAAGATATTCCACTCTCTGTGCTCGAGCACCCTGACATAATAAACTAAAACATTAGTTGCAGGCCTCTGGCTGTTAGGTCATGTCCAATATCAAATCAAGCTAGCAAGCAAATGCAACGGGAGCTCACCTGAAGAGTTTTCCCCCACAGATTACCACTTATATTAGTCAGCTGACGTGTGAGCGGAAGAATACTTAAATAAAACATGAGTTCCATAGACAACCATGCATCTGTTTCACCGTATGCAATCTGGACAAGCCAAGAACACTATGACAGTCAGCAACCACCATAAAAGCAAATAAACTAATTAAATGTTTGATCAATCAAATATTCCAAATGGCAAAAGTAAATTTTTTGACCCACACTTATAATTTGCAAGACCATATAAGTTGATAGGATCCCATAACTTATCAACTAAGACTATAAGGTCCCCAAATTCTGCACAGTTTTTCATTATAGTCATCAAAATATTCCATGCTACAAACTATTACACCTATCACTTTCAAGTTTCAACAATTCAGCCCCAAAGAACTATCAAGTTCAACTCCAAGCCACTGCTAATGTCAAAAATATCATGTATGGAAAAAAAATTGCTAACATCAGAAACCATGGCAAGCATCATACTATTGCAGAATGTATCTAGATTTCACATTTGCTGAATGAATTATCATTTTCCCAAACAAGAATCAGCCCAAAATCTTCCATGACAATGAAGTGTTTATCAATTGAAAAAAAATAATCCACGGTTAACAATGCACAACAAGCACTTCAAATAGTTCTCCACAATTAAAAACGGAGTTGTTTGAGTACACTTGCACCTACAAGCTTCATTAGGGATTCTGCCGTTTGGAACATTTTTGGAACTTCATGTGGGGCAACTTCTGTCCGAATCTTGTTTAGATGTGATTTTGCAAGGTGACTTAAAGAATAACTAACCTGGAAGAACCAATTACGATAGTTACCAAGTTGGAAATAAAATTAAAAAACAAAAACAGAATTCCTGCTCAGCATGAGTTCTCAACAATAATTTTACCTCCTTTAATAGGTCACGGGAACACAAGTATGTATCACAAAGAAGTCGGCCAGCAATGCAGGACATGATACCAGGATCTGCTCCAGAACCAAAAACCTTGCTTCTTCTAAGTTTAGGCATTGTAGAACGGTTGAGGCGACCTAATTTAGACCACATGCTGCTTGCTACTTTGCAAGCCTGCAAAAAATTTTATAGGGTGTTTTTAGGTGTAGAACTCAAAAGTGTAAAATGCAAGTTGGATGGAATGCAGCAGAGTTTTGTTTAAAAAGGCATAATTGAATTTAACTTATAGATATGGATCATTTAGGGACAATGAAAGTCACTTCCTTGTACAAATGATGAAAACACCAAAATAACTGCACCTGGAAATTCAGGATAAATCTTTTAGCTTAAAAAATCAAGCAGTAAACTGAACAACCAACTTCTTATGCAGGAATCAAGAACCGATGCATCAGCTAATGAGTTTCATAGAAAAATTATGTGGAACTGTGTCCATTCAACAGTTAGACACCAACCACAAAAAAAAAAACCTATTATTTCTCATCCATATATCATCCCTTTTTTATCAGTATATATCATCCACGTGACAATGAAGAGTCATAAGAAAGGAAACTCATGCAAAATTCAATTAATTTCTATTCAGCGTGAAAAAGTCAAACAATTGACAAGATATTGTGTGAGGAAAAGCCAAAATTCCCACCTGGGATCTGTGGAGAAGAACATCCAGGTCAAATCCCGAAATATTATGTCCAACAAGAACATCACAATCCAACTTGTGTAATTCTAACATCAAGCGGTTCAACAAAGCTCTTTCACTGAAAACAAAGTCAAAAATTCTATGTCAAGCCTAGAAGCAATCATAATTTCCAAGGATAGTTTCACAATTTTTAGACATCATATTCAAACTCAAAGAATAACATGCAGTCATGCAAATAAGCACAAGCCATCTTTTAATGTCTCTACCTGCTTTCAGCACACAGAATATTTGTACCAGCTTGTAAGTTTCTGTCTGTAACCTCCTTGTTGAATCCCATCGGAAATATACTTCCATCAAGTTTACGAACAACGGTAAAATGGGTCAGCCTTCCAGGGCTCTTCCACTCTGAAGCCATCATAGGAGTGTCAATCTAAAAAGTCAAACAGTAAAGGTTACTACTGATCCTAATTCCACTGCAACTCCATCTAACATGGTTGGTGAATTATCTAGCAAACATCTTCAACTTTGATATTAAATATTTATGGTCAGGGGGGGATACTGATAAGAACTTATAATAATTGCTTTAGAAATCAGTTATGTATTAGAAACTCCAAGATGACAGTTATGTATAGAAAATAACTGTCGGTGGTTATGCATTAGGATTACATATCTGAAAGTAGATTGTGTAATCAGGAGTGTAAAGTTGTTTTCAGTTTGTGGGCAGAGAATACTCGGTAGGAGACTTCTATCTCTGGGTCTGGGACAGCAAGTGTTATTTGTACGTAATAGGAGACTTTTATCTCTGGAACAGCAAGTATATGCTGTATTGTGTGTGATTCAGTGTTCTATATTTTATTTTATCACTTTATCAAATTGGTGTTCTGTCACATACATGCATACATATGCACACACAATCTAAACAAGTGTTAAGATTTATAGAAAACAAAAAATTCAGTTTAATGCCCGCTGTATCAGCTCAGATGATTTGCCTAAAAGCATATTCAAGATCGATCAGAATTTATTTATGCATGTAGGTCTCACTATTCATATCATGCATATACAAATATCTAACACATAGAAATGGAAAATCATTGAAAACTTTGTCAGCTATATTCAAACTTCAGCGGCATACTGACGGTAAATCAATCCTTCCTGAAAAATAGATTTGCAAAAACACAGATTTTCTTATTTTCAGTCATACACACAGAGATACAAATCAATGCTCTTGAGCTCATTGCTTGCACAAGATAAGCTTGCATTCTATACGCAACAAAACCAAAGTGATGGTAAGAAACCTTAACACTTAAAAAAGGACAATAAACAACCTTAACCATGTTGCAACAGACAACGGATGCTGATACAATCTCATTTATGTTCTGTTTTTCATTTATGATGGTTTTCAGGTTTATTGCTGCAACAACCACAGGAGGAATCTTAGAAGTGATCTTTGGAGCTGAACTTATATGTTTAGGAGAGTCAACAGTCACTTCAAATTTGCACCAGCTAACCTGTAAGCACAAACAAGGTGCTAGGATTAAAACAAGGTGGCTGGAATAAAGAGCAAGCCATATACATTACTTCTACTTGATGCCCATCTTAAAAATCTCACCCTTCGAGAAGCTGAGCTTGGAGAAAAGTTTGAAACCTGTAGCCATGAAGGCCCCTTTATCTTTCTTTTTATCAAAAAAAGCTCAAGCGCACTGCAAATTGTAATAGTTAGTTCAACTGTTCAATTTATGGACACTCTTGACACAAGTGGCGGATATAAGTACAAAACCCTTAGCATGATACTAGGAAACTCAAATATTTAAAATACACACTTCATATAACAAAGTTCATGCTTTTGTTACCAAAAAAAAGTTTAGTCTCTACTCTCAAGAATTAAGTCAGCTCCTCAGTCCTCATGCCAAAAAGAATTAAATCAGTGTAATATTCTGCTTCAGAGATCCAGCAGTTATTTGAAAATTGAAATGCATAGTTATTGGGAAATTAATTTATCTTCACCAAAAAAAATCTCCAAGGTTCTGCCCTACCCAAGTATTATTCGCCAATATTCCCAAGTTTAAGAAAGGCCCATTCAATAATCATCCTTCAAGTTGCATGTTCTTAGTATTCCAAAACATCACTAAGGATAGTCTTTATACTTATAATACCTGCAACCAGTTCCTAAGAGAGTACAGAAACTTTCTCCTTTAAGATCTACTGGGAGTACTGGATCCTGCAGTAGTTAAAATATTGAAAATTGAAAGGAAAAAAATATTAAAAAAATACATATGCATAACAAGTTTTAGAAAATGCCTTCTTTTAACTAAAGAAGGGGCAGATTTGAAGTTTATAGCTAGCTGTCTTTATAATCAAGTTGAGAATATATCAAAGACATATTTAAAACTTTTTTTTTTCATTGAGGATGTACATAGATCTAATAGTGTACCTTGAATGAATAATTGATTTTCACCACATAATTTTCACCAGCAGGAATTTCAGATCGTTCAAATGCATATTTCCTCTGCAAGAATGAGCAAGGAATCGGAATAAAAAGAACATCAATAAACCTACATGGCACAAAAGCATCAATAACTCATTTATGCACTCCAAGACATCAGAAATTATCTAATCAGCAAACCTTAACAGGAGCCATGCTAAAGTTAGAAACTTCCAAATTCACCAGATGCTGTGCTATCTCATTCTTAACATCAGATACTGCATCCTACAATTTTAACAAAAACGGAGCAAGACAAAATGAATAAACTCCAAGCTAAGAGAAAAATCGGGTCTAAATAAAACAAAAACAAAAACAAAAATTATATACATTTATGCCAGAGGCAGAGATCAAAGTACAAACTTACTTGCAGCTTTATAAAGAAATCTGCAGAAGAAATCCGAGACTCTTGGACATCTCTCTCAAAACTCATCATCTCTTCTGTGCGATGCAAAGGTCGGCTTGGAACTGCATAGATGCACCTCTGCATGTTCTTCACAATAACACAGCAACTCTGATATAAATCCCCTGTTTTGACCTAAATTTCAACCAGAATTGAGAATGCAAATCATCAGAGTCATTTCCTTCATCCAAGTCAAACTCATTAGCAGTAATGAGCAACTGACTGTTACACACAACTCAACCTTCCATTGATCAAGACTCAAGTTCAAAAAACAAACCAAGTTTCAACAATAATAATAATGATAACTTCACAATATGACTTTGATAGTTTACACTAGCCATGTTGACGAAACCTTGACAACAGAAAAACTAAAATATTAAAGGTTAAAGAAAACACACGTAGCATCATGTATTATCAATGAAAAGGTAAAAAAAAAATGAAAACTACTAAGATAATATATTCTGAGAAAGTACCTTCCCAAACAGATAAAGGGTGCCCCTATTTTCTCCATAAAACTCCTCATATGCATCTAGTATGTAGAAAAAAAATGATCTGTCTTTCTCCAAATCTAACTCTAAGTGTTGTTGGTTCTGCAAAGCATCCTTTGAATCAGCATCAACACCACTGGCACCACTCATCGCTTCCTTCCAACCAGCAGTCGCAGACAATGCCGGATCCTCCTCCTCCTTCTCCTCTTTAACCGTCGCATTCAAAGTGAACACCTCCTTTTTAGCAACCGATTTCACTTCAATTTCAGCTTTCTTCGTCTCCTTCTCCTCAACTATACCCTCGTTAATTTTACAATTATCTGATTCCACCACATGTGCCTGTCCCTTGTCAGAACTTCCACGCTCCAAATCTTCATTTTCACTAACCGCCTCACTCTTTTCCTCAAACCCCGAGTCAAAACCATCACTCTCAACAACCTTAACAGACTCAGCATTACCATTAGCCGGCAGCGAAGAAGCTCCAATCAAATTAACAGAAGGCTTATCCCCAACCGCGTTGTTAATCCGCAAAGCATCATTTGTAACGGAAGAGGAATTCACATGAGCCCTTTTACGCCTCAGTCTATCGGTCTCGTCCGCAGCAAATTCCGCGATAACATCGTCGACAATGCTCTCAGAGGCTTTGTCGTCTCTGGTCTTCTTGAAAACAGACGAAGTGAACATCGACGACAGCCTCTGGCCTCCCATCATGGCCGCCGCGGCGGAGAGCGAGGAAGAAGGTCGTTTTGGCTGAGGATCCTTCTTCTCGACCTTCTTCCGCTTCGGCCTCTCCGATTCGCCTTCGGATTCGTCGGAGGAGAGGTTGAATCCGGCCTGCGACCAGTCCTCTTCCTCGCCCTCGTCGCCGTAGCCCAGTCTTTCATCGTCGTCGACGATGAAGGACCGCGCTTGTTCGCGGCGCTTGGCAACGAGGGCGTTGTACTCGTCCTCGGGGACGGTGTCGTAGACGGGTTTTTCTAACCTGATTTGGGGTCCGGTGGCGTCGGATCGACGACCGCCGTGGATGCGGGCCTTGAGACGCTCCAAGGCTTTGCTGCGTTCCGTGGCCTCCGGTCCCCTCTGCCTTCGCCTTCCGCTTACTGGCTCATCATCCGCCATTTCTGAATCTCTGTGTCTTTCTCTATCTCTGAGTGTGATTTAGTTAAAGACGATGCCACACTGTGCTACCATAAGTAAGGGTTTTGAAGAGAACGCGGGAGATTGTTCCAATTTTGGCGCGCTTACGATACCAATGAAATCTCTACTCTGATGTTTTTTTTTATTATCCATATATCGTAGAGAGCAAGGCCCAAAACAAACAAAAGAAGGATTTTGCGGCCCAAAATCCTCGCATTTACTTTTTCTTTTCAACAGTGAACTAGGGGTATTTGTTTCAGTACCCCCTTGTTTCTATCCAACATCTCTTATTATATTTTAAAAAGTCCATTCTAAAATATAAAATTTACATTTTAAATTAGACATTCCAAACGAAGGTGCAAAATATATATAAGAGAATGTAAGATTCAAATGTCATTAACAAGTGATTCGTTTTTTTTTTAACAAGTAAGTGATTGGTCTTTTTATATACTCGTTCATTTTTTTAAAAAAGTTTGATTCTCTAATGGGTTTTTTTTTAATCTCGGTGATAAAATTGATGAAAAATATATTAGATTGCAAGGTTTTAAAATCCTAAAACATTAAATAATTTGTTATAGTTTGGAGGACTTTTTTATCTTAAAAACTCCTTAAAAAAATCTCTTGGCTTTTCAAAAAAAAATTAAAGGTCAAACTTATTTAGAACTGTTTCATTTAAATAATTAAAAAGAAAAATATATATGTGAAAATTTTACTAAAATATGTAATTTTTTTTCTTCTTGGGTTTTTTGAAATATTTTGCAGAATAATGATTGTATTACAAATCTACAATGCATATTTTTTAGCGTGAGAGTAAATAAACACCCAAATAACATGTGAATGTATTGTAGTTAATTAAAATTAAGTCCTATAAATTAAATAAATTTGAGCATATTTTTTAATTATTTATTACTCTTAATGAAGTCAATCCTAACAATTTGTTAACATAAATATATATAGTGTCCTTCTCTTCTATTGAGAAACTATCGTGAATATTCTCTCGTAATATTTCTTGTAAGATGATGTAAAAATTGTAAATGGTCTTTGATATTAAGTCCAGAAGAATCGATTATAAGATTTTAGTTTAAGTCAACTAATTGTAGTTGAGTTCTTTATTACTTTTTTTGGATGATAGGATAAGAGGATAAAGTGAAAAAAACATATAATCGATATAGATTTAAGAGTAAAGTGACTACAGTTTAACTTTAAATTTTATGCCAATTTTTTTGTTGTTGTTAATTTTATAAAGTGAAAAAAAAAATTGGATTGTTTTCTCAATTTTTAAATAGAGTGAACCACATATTTACCTCTGCAATTAATTCAATTTTATTGAAATTAAACCAGAGAGAAAATTATTTGTCTACAATTGAGTGTCCTTAAAAGTGCACTCTGTTGGATGATACTATGTCACCCATATCAAAGGGTCAAAAAGCACAGGGGCACCAAATCGGCAATTTTTTTAAGGCTAAAATTAAAATTAAAATATTTAAAATACTGAAATTAAAAACCCAAATTCTTTATTAAAAAAAATGGGTATTTTATAGCACCAAAAGATTATTTAATTGTAGTTTTTTTTCGAGGCAATTATTTATTACTTCTGCAGATTTAGCCTGTTACCTGCACCACATATGTATGTTAGTTGAGAACAGGTTATAACAACTTGTTTAAGGTAGTATAGTCTCACACTCTCACCAAACTCGTATAGCCCGTACATGTTTTTTCTTCGTTGTCATTTTTATACTAGGCTTTATTTGTAGTCATCGTAAGCATCCATATATACAAAGGAAACTAATAATGTCGGTGGGTCCTATTAAGAATTATGTCCAACCAACAACGAAGAACTTACCTAATCCAATTATAATTTGCTGATGCATATTAAATGCGAGAACTAATATATACCTTTATTTTTTTTAATAAAAAATTTGAACTAATATTTTTTTAAAGAAAAGAACGTCAATTACTTCAAATTAAATATTTTAAAATTAGCAAAAAAATACCAAACGATATTAAACTCAATTTTCTTAAGGAAGATTTTAGTGTCTTGAAAATAGAATAAAAAAATCATATTAAAGTAAAGTGGTTAAATATTTCATATTAATAATGTGATTAGAAAAAAAAATAGTGTTATATTTTTAAGAGCTAATCACTTAATTGATTTTTATGATTAAAAAATATTTTAGTTTTCTTGAAAATAATTTATCTTAACCTCTAGTCCATATGAGACGTATTAAAAGAGATTTAAAACAATATATGTAGAGATTAAAAGAAGTTTTTAAGTATAGGAATTAAAAAATTGTAATTATAAAATCAACTTAATAACTAAACCTATTAAAACAACAATGCAATCACCATATAACATTCAAATCAGGGTTGGCTTAGTTAAAAAAATAGGAAATGTTTGTTTAAATTTATTTTATCATAAAATTATTTTTAATAAAATAAATCATCTTTTATTTTTATTTAAATTTTTTATTTAAAAGTAAACTATTTTTCTTAAAAATATTTTTAATTTTTTAATAAACAAATCATATATACTTCTAAAAAACCCACCATTTAAAAAAGACTAGTTTAAAAATTATTTTTTAATTTTAAGCAAATCGCCCTTAAAGCCAATCATTTTTTTTATTATAAACTCAACATCACATCATATAACATAAATTGACTAGGTTCCACTTGGTTGATGGATTAATGAATTAAGCACTGTATAAACACTTTGCTATAAATAATTAGTAGTATATTTTTTGTAATATCAATACATTTGATAAAGAATAAGATTTTTTGCTAGCAATCATTATTTGCACCGTTGAAATTAAAGTGCATCTATGTGTGTTCCTAAAAAGTTAAAGCGCAGAATTAAAAGCCCCTTTCCTAATGAGTATAGAGTCCACAGACACAAATATTTGTTGGTACTCCTAAATGATTAATAGTGCAAATGCAATACGCGTCGCGAAGCAGGTTAGTGTAACCAAACAAGAGTCGCCGTCGCTGTGGAAATAATAATAAATTAAATATACCGATATTCCAAGTTTTTCTTTAGAATACACACAATTTTTTCATTAGGTATTCAATTGTTTTTTAAAAAAAAAGTAATAGTATAGTATACTCCTATAAAAATTTCCCATTGTACAATCAGCAAAAAATTTGCAAGAACTAAAATTTGCTTTATAATGGTGAGAATGGAAAGAGCATATAATAGACTTTTGAAATTATTGTTACATGCGATTGTATTATTTTTGGTTAAAAAGTGAAGTATTTTGCAATGGATTTACAAATATGGTACTAGTATTAGTAATTAGTTAAGTTGAGTGAGAATGAGAAATGAGACTTAGGAAATTGAGAGAGAAACACGTAGCATTCTCAATTTCTCCGAGTAAAGAGCGTAGTTCCCACTTCCCACACAGCATACAAGAGTGCAATTGATTGCATCCATCCTGCGTTCTCCCCGGGTCCCACCACGCCAGCTGGCACTGCTTCTTCTTAGTCTCTCTTTTTGTCTTCTGAAGTGGGTGGAATGAATACTTGAATAGCAATGCCCGATCACTCCACCACCGGCGCTGCAGCAATGAACGACCAGCTCTCCAACCCCACCTCCATCTTCGGCCTCCGCCTATGGGTGGTCCTCGGTGTGTGCGTGGGCGCCGCCATCGTCCTCATCCTCTTCCTCATCTCTCTCTGGCTCGCCTTCAAGCGCTCTTCCAAAACCAACCCCGTTTCCATCCCCGACGTCTCCAAAGAGATCCAAGAAATCAGGCTCGACACCAACCCCACTCTCCAACCCGAACCTTACCCCGAACCTGACCCCGTTCCTCCCACCGAAGACGAAACCAACTCCCTCGGCTACCACAGAATCCAGTTCGAGATCGGGAAGAACCACCGAATCTCGTACCCGGAGCGTGCCTTGCTTCGCTCCAGCTCCAATGACCCCAGCAGCGGCGAGGTTCAGCTTCCCACCGTCATTCCAGAAGTTTCTCACTTGGGTTGGGGCCACTGGTACACTCTGAGAGACTTGGAAGACTCCACTAATGGCTTCGCACCTGAGAATGTTATCGGCGAAGGTGGATACGGAATTGTTTATCACGGTATCTTGAACGACAATACCAACGTTGCTATTAAAAATTTGCTCAATAATAGGTCTCTCCCTTATTTCTCTATTTTCTTTCTTCAATACCGACCATGTTTTACCTAACAATAATAATAATAATTCATAACGCTAGGGGCCAAGCTGAGAAGGAGTTCAAGGTTGAAGTGGAAGCTATAGGACGTGTTCGCCACAAGAATTTAGTCAGGTTGCTTGGTTATTGTGCGGAAGGAGCTCATAGGTATTCTTACTTTCTTCTTTAATTAACCAAAGTTGCTTCTTTTTCTTTCTTTTTTTTTTTTTGTAGTATAGATATGAACTTTTGAACTGATGAGTTTTTTTTATTATTATTATTCACGCTGCAGAATGCTTGTTTATGAGTACGTGGACAATGGTAATTTAGAGCAGTGGCTGCATGGGGATGTTGGGCCTTGCAGTCCTCTAACTTGGGAAATTCGAATGAACATTATTCTGGGAACGGCTAAAGGGTAAACACTTAAAACACTAAACAACCAATTGATATAGTTTTAAGTTCCAGCTCTGCTTTACTTTCTCTTCTCATGTTATTAGTATTTGATTTGTTTTTTACCCTTTCTTTTAAATTCCGTCGATTCCCGTCCGTTCTTCACTTTCCAATTTGTTTTTTTTATTGTTCCGTTGGGAAATATGCTTTTTTTTGGGGTTGTAACTGTTGTTTGCTTTTCAACAGGTTAACTTATCTTCATGAGGGGTTGGAACCAAAAGTTGTTCACCGTGATATTAAATCAAGCAACATTTTACTCAGTAAGCAGTGGAATGCGAAGGTTTCAGACTTTGGCCTCGCCAAACTCCTTGGCTCTGACAACAGCTATATCACAACCCGTGTCATGGGTACATTTGGGTTTGTATTCTCTTCCTTGTCTATTGTTGCTCCATTGCTTCCTCAAAGCATTATTGGTCATGATGGGTTTCCGGCATTCCCTTCATTGTTCTTCTTTTGGCAGATATGTTGCTCCTGAATACGCGAGTACTGGCATGCTGAATGAACGGAGTGATGTTTATAGTTTTGGAATTCTTATTATGGAACTAATTACAGGAAGGAATCCGGTTGATTATAGTCGGCCTCCAGAAGAGGTTAGTTTGATCTATTTCGGTGTTGTGAAACTCCTTGTCATTGCAATTTTTCACTTGTAACTGAAAACTCAACAAAATTTTCAGGTGAATTTAGTAGACTGGCTCAAGAAGATGGTTAGCAACAGAAATCCAGAGGGGGTGCTTGATCCCAAGCTTCCTGAGAAACCAACTTCAAGGGCACTAAAACGAGCCCTTCTTGTAGCTTTACGCTGCACTGATCCTAATGCACAAAAGCGGCCTAAAATGGGGCATGTGATACACATGCTTGAAGCTGAAGATTCCCCTTACAAAGAGGTAACAATAATTTCTGCTGAAGTTAATTTCAACCTCAGTGCAGTGCTAATTAATGCATAGTGAGGTATACATACCATGTGTTTGTTCTTTCATTAACTGGGAGTATAAATCAACATGTGAAGTTAAAAGGAAACATATTTAAAGTTCAATAAAGACTAAATAAAAAGCCATCCCTTGTTCTTCAATTTAAATTACCATATTATGAAATTTCTATTTGCGGCCTAAAATGGAGTTCTGCATCAAATTTAGTTTCTAATTGTGTATCATAGTTTATATGTGAACTCTTCTTATGAATGCATATTTAAACATGAACATCATGTGAATAAATATTTTGATTGTGAAGAGGGTATTTATATTCATTTATGCTATAGTAACCTCTGTGTTTGATCTATACCTCTAAACCGTGGATGTTCTCACTATGGAGCTGCTTGAATTTTACTTACAGGATCGCAGAGCTAAAAGGGATGCAGGACATTCACCTAATGATAGAGTAGGGGATGGTTTGAAAGAGGAGGTAACTGTGTCTGTGTCAGTTGATGATGATAAGCTTGAAAATGGGATGTGTGCCAATGAGACAAGATCGAACCCTCAAATAGAAAAGCAATAAATTTGGATAGCTGTCCCTTTTATGGCCAAAAAAATTGTGGCTCCCTTTACAACCTGTCATTTCTGAAGGCCAAACAATTTGCATCCATCGGGCATAACATACTTGATACTTTGCTCTACAGTGTTTGCGCCTTCTATACCTCAGTCTATACTCTCATAAACCCACACATCGAGATTTCCCGTATTCTGTCTGTCCCGTGCCTTTTTCTAAGGGATGATTGCAGCCAGAGGTTGCTCTTGTAAATTTTAGCCATATTGTTCGATTCACCCAATAAAAGATTATTATGCATCATCGTTGGATATCATGTTTTGATCTGCTTGAACACTGTTTGGTCAAAACATACTGCACTGTCAACGTTGCAATTACACGCACCTAGAAAGTGGAGTTGAGGTGTACATCATATTAAAATGCTAATACCACATGCTAGTTTTTGGTTTGGTTTTGTATGGCCATAATACTGCATACTGCTAGTTCGACACAGTACAAGTAGTTGGCATTAGATTAGATGACAAATAATTTCGTGGTCCTCCAGTCCCATTTTTTTGTCAAGTGGGGAACTCATGTTGAGATTTGGAGAGGCTCGGATAGTTCTATTAATGGATTCATGTTCTAGGTGGTTCGCCACTATAATTGGACTTTGTCTTGTGACAAGAGGAAGCCCCACCATTGTGAATTTCGGATCTCCCAAATCTTCAACCGATCTCAACTTTTATGAATTCAGGCATGACTTGCTCCGCAAATTTGAAAGTTCATTTAGTGACTCGAGCAATAATGGAACTGCATTTTTTTAAGAAACAGAGTGCACAACCAACAGCTGTTGTAGAAAGGAGTTCTTTCACGAGACAAGAGTTTGATAAGTTCTTTCAATCATTAAACAAACCAATTCACAATACTGCCATAAAGTGCGCCGTGTGATGAAAAATGACTCAGATTCCATACAATACACGGAATCAAATTGGCCGAACCATCTAAACTCTTTGTTTACAACATGCATCATACATATTTTCAATGATTATAAACTCCCCCAAACTAATGACACTCTATAACCATGCCAAGAAAGTCGTCGTAGCCAAAATTCCAATAACCGATTGCATCAACTTGACCGTTCTACCAATATAAGCATTGTTTGTGTTATTGTTATTTTGAGTCTGCTGGTTTCCGGTGGAGGAGGTTTCTGTAGCAGGTGGAGGTGGAGAAATGGGAGGGACATCACATGTGCCAAACTTAGCGTTTTCCTGCATGTACATTGCCACAATTTATTCATTCTACATTTCGTAATATAAGTTCAAATTCGTTACTTTACAGTGGTAAAAACGCAATAGTAAGTAGGATTCATGGTATTTCTACTCAAGAAAAAAGAAAAAGTAGTAACAATGCATAAGGTGGGAGAAACCAAACCTTGCAATAGGCAATGTTGTCACACCCGCAAGTGAGATGACCGTTTGTTTCATCAACGGCTAGTGGTGCTCCTCCGCCATCACTCCTCTATAAAACATCATTAATATCATCAATAGTTATAGATTATGAACTTTTTTCGGCTAAGTTGAGAGTAATAAATAATTAACACAATGAATGAGTGGTTTGATAAAAGTTTAGACAAGTAAATACCTGGTAATAATCAACAGCAATGAAATTGGCCCAACGGTTGCCGGCTGCTTCGTGACAAGTCTTCATCATGTCAAGTAGTGGAACCGAATTGTCAGCGCAGGCCTGAGATCGATTTGGAGCAGAATGAAAGTAGTTGACCAGAACCAATGATCTAGACTTTGTGTTCATTGCGGGTGATTCTGCACGGCTTGGACAAGAACCAGCTTTCATGCCATCATCTCCATCTGAAATTACCACGCGCAATCATGATTAGTTATCAGCATTCTAAAATATAATACTACCATTTGTTCTTTTTTTTATAAAAAAAAAAAAAAAAAAAAGAAAAAAGGGAGAGAAATGTTTTATTACAAAGAAATCATAAAAAATACTTTTTGATAAGCTAAGTTTAAGAGATTGATAGTTTGCACAAAGTCTTAACTTTAAACCTTACTGTCATTATTGTACACTAAATCTTAAACCCAACAAAACAGTAACATTAAGAAACAGTTTTTAACTTCAAATAATACAAAAAAAAAAAAAAAATTATAGAAATATTCAAAAAGTTTGAACTCAAATACAAGTAAAACATTTTTCGAAGGAGGGAACTGACATTGGTTTTCTACAACGTATGTCCACTGATAAGCAATGCCCTCAGAAGCTTCCTTGGCTGATTTGGAAGTGAAGACGACTAGGCGCTGATTCTTCTGAACCATGTCATCGACGGTTGGCCAATCTTCACCATTCTTGGGCATGCGCGACACTGGGAACATGTACTTGCTCAGCCCTGAATCTCTCAAGACCTTTGTTAGGCCCTGAGGAGCTGTGACATAGTCCTCAATGAAGATCGTGATAATTTCTGTTGGATTTCCATCTAGAAATGTCCGCATGTCTTTAAGAACGTTTATGGCAGGTTGCTGCAAAATGATATAAACATTTGAAAGTTACACCACAACAAAATATTTGGACCAATTTGTATCGCATTCCAGAAACTAGAGAGCAGGGCCACACGCACTTACAAATGCAGTGAAGTTGAAACATTTGCTTTGGAAGGAGTGGCACAACCAGATGTCGTTTTGAAAATCATACATATCCAACATAAATCCTCTAACTCCGTTCTGTAATACAAAATAAAGCGTAAAGGGGTCGTTCTCAATACACTCTGAATAAAATTAAAGCAATCATAATCGCATATTAATGCTGTCTTTGATCCTATTTATAAGAATATTTCTTATAAATAAAACCGGAAGTAAGAAGCAATTCATTTTTTTAATAATACAGCCCCCATTTTAATTTCTTAAGGAAACATAACTAGAGTCAGATTTTGCGAATGACCACCCGGGTGCCAATTGGGATTCACAGATTGTTTTCTTTAAATCTTCAAGATGTTTATCCTTCAAATTAAATGGGTGAATTATTTAAATGGATTATATTATGTTTAAATGTGATTAATTCATTCATCACATCAGCAACTCAACTTAAAATGTAGTAATTGTTTGGGTAAAAAATTGCCAATAAATATTTAAAATTTAGTTGCACGTATGCCAACGTCGTTAGAATCCCAATTGAGTGACAGTGATGTAGTAGTACTATTTCCAAAGGTTTTGTTTGGGAGTTAGGAGGGGAAAGGAAGTAAAGAGATTTAAGAAGAAAAAAAAGGAGTAAAATGAGGGAAGTTCTTTACTCTTTCTTTGAGAGTTAAAAATATATTAAGAAAGGAAATTGAGAGTTAATAAGATGTTAAATGTGAAAATTATATAATTTAAATGTAAAAATATATTTTAATATATTTTTGAATTTGTAGTTGAGATAAAATAGTAATTTTAATTATTTTTCCTTCTAAAAACTCCCAAATTGGAGGAACAACAATTTTTAGACTTTAGAGGATTTCAGAAGAGTTTTAAAAATCTTCAAGTCCTTCTCCTCAAAAATTAAAATTTCTAAACAAAAAAATATCACTACCTAAACCTTTCACTTCCCTCCCTTCCCCTCTAAAATTCCTCATCCAAAGTCTAAATGGGGAAATGGAGTTTGACAAGACCAATTCCCAAGGTAAGCTCTATGTATTATGTATTAGTATTAGTAATGGTTATTCTAGATAATTGTATTTTTTAGCCAAAATAAAATATTCGATGTTTAAATTACAACTTTATAACTTTATCCAACAACGACTGGCGTTTGGATTCTCTACTGGATTTTATTTTTTTTATATTCAACAAGTATAGCTGCTATATTAAAAAATGTTTATTCACATGGGAAACAAATGCAAACAAAATCAAAGGAATAAAGAGGAAGGATCCGTGCAATGCATAGCTGAAAAACTAGTACTACCTTGTAATTGAATCATCTTTGCAAATTGCAACAACCCCTTTTGAAACCAATTTTTTTTGTTTGATCTTTAAAGGAAGGAAGAAAAAAAAACAATAGAATCTCTAAAAATGAATTAAATATATTTTTTTCATGAAACGTGCTAAAATTAATTTTTTTATAAAAAAATATTAATATAATTTATTGCTTTTTTTTAGCAGTGTTTTATTTAATAAATATTTTAAATTAATTTCTTAATTAAAATACTTAAATTCATTTCTTAATCAGTATTATTTATTTACTATCGATGCCCTTTGAAATTTGCGAGCATAATCTTAGTTGTCCTTGCGATATATTCCTAGTTCCTAATTTACTAGTAATAAATCAATACCAGTTCGGTGGAATCCCATTTCCAACCTTTATTAATTCTTTCTAGCACACAGCAAATCTCTATTTTCTGTTTCTTTTAATCCATGGCTACACATTACTTTACCCTATGATAAAATAAAAATAAAATAAAAATGAAAAGGGAAGAGAATCTTACTTTGAGTTGTTCAGCAACTGTGTCTTCCTGGTTCATAGGGGCCACAATGACAGACCCGGTGGCTGATCTCGCTCCCGCCAGAGCATAAGAGTTATGAGTCGTCAGCCATGAATACCGGTTAAACGCTAAGCCTTTCACCTGATCAACAAAATCCCAAAATCCAAAACAATTCAACATTAATTCGAAATACTAGTATATCTAGATAGAGAAATTCAAGTGATTAATTTATTTTATAAGAAATTGGGATAAGGAACAAACCTTGGAGGTGGGGCTCAAAGGTTGTGTCGGCGAACATCTAGGTCGGGTATTTCCATTGGCAGGACATGTTTGGCAGCTGAGTCCAGCGTCGCATTTGTTGTCTGACCCGCAATTTTCTCCGATCTGCTACCTCGGACTCAGTCAGAATTATGTTTTACAAATTCTAATATTCAAAACTAAAAAATAATAAAAAATTATTAGAAAATGACCTTGGAAGCGGACGAAGAGGTGAACAGACAAACAGCGATTAGCAGCAGGTACGTTGGTAAGTTACGGATGCGAATGCTCTGCAGAAAATGAAACATCGATCATATGGATTTTGAAGATGTATAAAATTAAAATTAAAAAAGGATTCAGAAAGACGTGACATGAAGAACATTTAATGCGGATATAAATGGAACTTTGTTTACCTTGGGCTTCATTTGCGGTTCCGGTTTGAGAGGGTCTGGTTCTCAGGTTCTGTTATGTATGTGTTTTTGCACTGACACTTGTTTTTGCAGATAAGGGAAAAGTTCTTTCTAACAATAAAAGGACAACAAATTTGGTGAGCCAGCCAGCCAGCCAGGGAAGGTGAGGATTGGGAACTACACTGATATCACATAACAACTGATTAGGTATCGTACTACTTCCTGTCTTATTATTCTTCTGTTCTGTTCTATTACCTTTATGCATTTTTATTTATTTTTTCTTTCACTGTTTTTTCAGATTATTAAAAGTAGAATATTATTTTTCAAAAATTATATTTGAAAGTTGAAACACGCTTATGAACAATTTCTTTGCTAAATTAAGAGATGTTGAAAATAATAATCAAGACGGAAATCCTGACTGTAGTTGTTTTGAAAGATTAATTAGAGAAGGGGTCAACAATTGAATTGGCAAAATTTTAGAAGACTAAACTTTTGTTTGTTGTATGACTCATCTACAATATTAGGTAGTCTAAATAATTTGATTTCTATATTTTTTATTTATGGTACTAATACTAAAATTTACATCTAAACCAAGTCTTATTAGTACCTTTGATTATCAAATACGATGGGTGACTTATTACATTCTTAATAAAATAATTCCTGTTAACAATATTGATGATAAGATTAATTCAGCCACATGGTATTTAAAATATGATTTAATTCTTGTAAAAAAAGGATTTAATTAAAATACATTGGCAACAAAAAAAAACATTATCCTTGTCCTCCAATTATAAATGTTTATGTTTTATAAGATTGTTTATTGTTGCAATGTGTATTTTAAAAATCACACTTAAAATAAAATCTAATTGGTAGGTAATGTGAAAAATTATAAAGTAATCATGCGTTAAAAAAATCCTTAAATTTTCCTTTCCCAGTCTTAAAAAAATAGCTTCATCATTATTAAAAAAAAATGAATTTTATGAGTGGCACATTGATATAATGGTATTTTAGCATGTGTTTTGTATTAGATAAACATTTCTTTTATAATTTTTTATAATTAAAAATTTAATAAATAAATACCTTTAAGTATAT
>PYAF01004539.1:1639681-1658209 GCA_007407185.1 Glycine tomentella | reverse complement strand
TATAGTACACAATGGTAATCAAACCATTTGTACCACTACTCATGTTGCAAAAGCTTTCAAAAATATCAACACCGAAAAAATTTTGTCAAATTGCTTCATCTTCATGGAACAACAACGGTGAGGGAGGGTTTAAATAGGGGGGTAGTACAAGTAATTCGCTAGGTGGGGCAGCAAATTATGACACGTAATTCGCTATGGGAGGCAGCGAATTACGTTGCATAATTCGCTATGGCCCCCAGCGAATTAAGGGGGGCGCGCCACGTGGCCTGCTATGTCAGCGCACAGACTGACGCATTGACCCGTAATTCGCTACCCTCCCCAGCGAATTACGTGGCCATTAACCTGATGACACGTCAGCGCGCATAATTCGCTGCAAGGCCTAGCGAATTATGCCGCGTGGCAGTTTGGTATTTAGTTTCTCTCTCGTGACATTCAGGTAATTTTTTATTTGAGATGTGGCAGTACGGTCATTGTCTCCTAATTTATGCATATCTGATTTTTTTAACAAGAATGTCCATAGAGTTAGTCTTTCTAATATATATATATATATATATATATATATATATATATATATATATATTTTATAGGAGTACTAACATCGATACTGGCTTACTTTTCCCAAATTTCTTTAATTACCTGTTAGGATATTTGTTTTAGGTGCAATATAAAAGGGCTGAAGGTTCATCTTTTAGAGTGTGAAACACCTGGCTTGCAAAAGGTTAGAAATCGGATTGTTATTCTACATCAAATATAATAGCACTGATGTACAGGCTTGGACAATTGATTATGGAGGTGTTAAAATCTTAGTCCTGATTGTATTGGAAATAGTAATAGATAATTGATTAAGGAAAGACAAAACGTTTCCTAAATCAATCTAATGACAAAAAAACAGTGAGCATGATTCACAGATACAAAAAAAAACGGTAGTTTTTTACAGCAATAATAAGGATGATGCAGCAGTAAATCAAATCACTGAGGAAAACAATGAGTCTGCTATATAACAGTGTTAATGTGACCATTTTTTTGTTCTATGACAGGGATATGCCTCCTATTAGATCAGTCTATGTAAGAAAGAAGCCAAGATAGGGTTAGGGAAGGGGAGATTACTAAAGTGTAAGGGTCACTGTACTGAATCAAACACGCATTCTTTCTTTAAATCCCTTTTATGAATTGACAGGTTCATCTAGTAGTTAACAATCAGATTCCTTTGATTCTTCGACAATCCAATCATTCCTTTTCCATAATTTTTCAATTGGATTCTTTGTCTCCCATTTCTTCTAATTTTGATTTCCTTTTCCTAATCTGAATCTGACTTAAAGCATTATGTCTTTGGTTGAACTCTTAGCTACTAGCCTACTACGGAATCCTTGGTATTTCAAAGAATGGTTCTCAAGATGATTTGATATAATAACATTAGATTTCAGGGTATTTTCTTTGTTGTAGTCAAGCTGTATTGTGAAGGAACAATTGCACTCTTGATATCTCCATATCCACGTTTGTTGTGAAGATAATGCCGTGAGTAAGACTATATATACTTAATATGAAAGTTGAAGTTGTACTGTTGCAAGACTAATTTAATAATTTGCCGAGTTCTTAGAATTTTTTTAATTTAACTATCTTTATGATGAGTTTTATTTGTCATTAATTATATTATATAAATTGATATTTGCACCTAGGCGCTCTGAAATTCCAGAACTTGTGGCACTTAAGAATATCTTTTGAGTTTTGAGAAGAAATATGGGAAAGATTTTGTATCTGCAACTATTGATCTTAGGCCTAGCTGCTACATAAATTGCCAGGTAAGTCTTTGGCTGACTGCAATTTTGCTTGTATTTGCTTATAAAGAAACAGCATTTAGGACTTTGATGCTTGCTTGTTAGTAAACTGCTTAAATTCTATTAATCCTAACAAGTTATTCATGAATCATGATAGTGTTGTGAATGGATGAATTTTAGTTGATCGAAAAATTGTTATTTCGAACACCTCCCGGTGAAGTAAAATTGAAAATGTTAAAAGGAATGAATAAGGAACATAAAGTGATTTCATAGAATCTAATAATTTTTAGTCAATATTAAGTGTAGTTTTGCGACCTTTTTACGCATTTAGGTGTTTTATTTTTTTAATTATCATTTAGGGATAATTTTTAAATTAATTACTAAAAAGGTAAGTCGTAATAATGGTTACTACTTCTCGATCAGAATTTTATTTTTTTAATTTTTTACATTAAAGTCGTAAAAAATTTTACGTGTAATTTTTTTTTATTTACGACTTCAAAGTCGTAAGATTTTTTTTTTCTTTTACACAATATTCATGACTTCGAAGTCGTAAATATATTTACGAACTTAGAAGTCGTAAATATAGAAATCGTATATATATTTACGATTTCTAAGTCGCATATATATATATATATATATATATATATATACATACATATACGACTATTTCATTTTAGTAGTTTTTTTTAATATTCATGTTTTTATTTATTTATTTAGGGTTTCCGACTTCCAAGTTTTATTTTTTTTAGATTAAGTATCTTTTTTATTCTTGAGTTTTTTTATTTTCAATTTTCAATTTTTTTACATTAATTTAAATAAATAATTTTTAGAAACTTTAAGAATTAAATAGATTAATTTTATTTTTAATTATATTAATTTATTAAATAGATTAATTCAATTTTAAATTTTTAAAAAACTTAAGAATTAATTTAATTATTAAATTAATAAACTTAAAAAAAGTTAATAAACTTGAAAATTAATTTAATTATTAAGTTAATAAACTTTAAAAACTCTTAATAAAATTAAGAACTAATTTAATTATTAAGTTAATATATAATTTATTAAGTTTTTTAAAATTAATTAAATTAGTTCTTAAGTTTTTCAAAATTATTTAATTTAATTCTCAATTTTTTAAAACTATTTAATTTAATTCTTAAGTTTTTTAAAAATTTAACATTGTATTAATCTATTTAATAAATTAATATAATTAAAAATAAAATTAGTCTATTTAATTCTTAAGTTTTTAAAAATTATTTAATTAAATTAATGTAAAAAAAACTGAAAACTGAAAATAAAAAAACTTAAGAATAAAAAAAAAAATACTTAATCTAAAAAAAAAGTAAAACTATGAAAGTCGTAAACTTATTTACGACTTCCAACAGTAAATAAATAAAAAGAATGTGAACAGTAAAATTAAAAATTAAACTAAAATGAAGAAGTTGTAAATATATTTTCGATTTACTTTTAAATTGTGTAAAAAAAATAATTCTGACCAAGAAGTTGTAATAATTATTACGACTTACTCCCTTTTTGGTAATTAATTTAAAAACTACCCCAAATGGTAATTAAAAAAATAAAACACCCCTGATGTATAAAAAGGCCGTAGTTTTGTTGGAAACACTTACAACTTGCAAGAGAACCTATCAACTCCTTGAGCTCTGATCAAGGTATAGTGGGAAACTAACAAGAGTAGCACACAAATAAGATTACTTAAGGAGATTCACAATAGGAGTGAGGGCATATATTTATTCCTTGAGTTAATATGGAGTTTCTATGTTTAGTTTTTTAAATGAACATTTGTCTTTTGATTTGTAATTGTCTTGAAAATTGTTAGTTTAGGAGACCCAGTCCCAACATAAGTTTATATATTAAGGAACTTGACATAGATGATAGTAGCATTGGTAAGGTTGGTATATTTATGTTTGGCTAAAATATATTCATAATATTTAACATATATTTAAATTTTGTCTTTTTTATCTAATATTTATTTTCACATTTGTTTTTTTATATTTGAAAAAAATTGTTTTAGGTATTTATTGTCACTTAAGCAATGAGTGACTTCTAAATATTTCAAAAGAAGATCTGTGACAGTTTAAAAATCATTATTATTTATCTGAAAAAATAAGGCTAATTTTTATAAATAATACAAATTTAATCAATATTTAGCAAAAGGGGGCAAACCCAAAATTATTTAGGAAAATGGGGTTTTGCCCAGGCCTTCTCCTCTCGATTTCGAGCGCGTGCCCACCGGTTTCGTCTCAATCGGACGTCCCGATCAAAAGTTATAGTCTTCCGTAATTTACGAAAAAACCGCGAAAACCCTGCACCCCCATTTTTCTGTGCCACGTGTCGCCAGGGGAGCAAACACGCCCCATCTGGGCGTGTTTAAACACGCCCCAGCTGGGCGTGTTGCATCACCCCATTTTCCTAAATAATTTTGGGTTTGCCCCCTTTTGCTAAATATTGATTAAATTTATATTATTTATAAAAATTAGCCGAAAAAATAAATTACAATTTATAGGAGTTTAAAAACAATTAGAATCAATTAAAGCAATTAAAAAAATACATGCAAAAATGGCGAGCTTTTATTGGACGATTTTGTCCTTGGGATTCGTATCAACAACCAACCCATCTCTGATTGGAACCAGCCTCATTTGCAAAGACTTCACCCTTACCACCATTTCCAGCGTTGAGTAGAACCTTCTCTCCGTCGCCGGTGCAAGTTCAGTCTCAAGCGTCAGCGTCAAGCAGAACCGCTTCTTCTCACTAATCTAACGAGTAGGACTAATCTAACTTTTTTATAAAAAAAAAAAATTGTTGAATAAATTCTCTAATGTTTTACATTTCCCGCGACGGCAGGTTTCCTCATTATTGCACTATTTTAGCGTACACCTGTCCTCGGCCATTTTCATCGGAGTTTGATCTTAAACACATAATTCGGAGATAATTAATACTAACTGACTTAATTACACCAATAGATTCATGGCTTAAATTATTAGGAATTTGTTGGCAGCAAATCATCGACGCGTTTAATCAATATATGCTATTCCTATACTAAATTCACATATAATAATATGAACCAACACATGCTTAAATTAAACAACTTGCCTTTTATTAAACAGAAAACGAAAGATATATATTCTTTTTTTGTGAGTAGTTTACAGTAACCGCAGCTGCGATTGAATCTAAGGCTTCCTACAAACCCTAAACGATGTAACGGAAAACTAATTGAAAATAGAAAGAAATATAATGAAATTCACAGTTTGTTTAGTAGAAGATAAAGGTTGTTCTCAACCCTAAAAGACCAAATTTGGAGTTCTTGGTCTTCTTCAAACTTATTAGCAGATACGATTTTATTCCAATTTTTTACGAGGTTGTAGGTGTCAGTCCTTTGCATGCTCCATTTCTTCAGTGGTAAAGTAAATTCTCTCAGGCATGGGTCCAACACAGTTACCTCCACACCAACAAGTCGTCCTTTACCATTAGGACCATCTCTTTCATCCAATTTAGTAATCTCAGCTTCGGTGAGAAATTCACTCTTAATTTCATTTATGGGCATTGACAGACGGTTGCTATTCGGCGTCACATCTGAGCAGAAGAGTATCTTGTGCATGAGAAATTTAAGATCATGACCACTCAACTCGGCGACTCGATTCTTGAATTCTGCAGGCAAATCTGGTGGTGGTGCGTTCGGTACAAAGACTATCCTTCTTGGTTTTTTAATCTCTGCTGGCTTGACTCTTTCCTCTTTAGGCATCTTTTCGATTTTTCTGCAAGTACATACACAATAGTCATATATTTAAATCTTGTTTACGGCGTGATAAAAAGATACTGTATAGAATTAAAGAAAACTCCATTTTTAAGTCACATTCAATTCAACGATTGATCAAAAAGAAAATTTAAAAAATAAAATTTAAATCATCCAAATTTCAAACAATAATTAAATCTAACAAATTTATTGAGATTGATTGTAATAGCATATAAATAAACTAGATAAAATGGAGTACAATTATGCACCTTTTTTTGGTCACCCTCTGACCAGTATTGTTTGTCTTTGGCTTCGATTCAACACTTGAAAGTAGTTTGCTGAAATTCTTTAATTGAATCAACTCTTCTTCGCGATATAACTGGGGCGCATCTTTTGATATTGCCAAATGCAAAATGGAAGGCTTAAAGGGTTTGCAAGACATCTTCTCAAGCGACTTCCAATCTGTAATGCTTGCCACCATTTCCTTTAAAGTTTTCAAGTCCCTCATGGTGGTAAAAGGAATAAAGCTTAAGAGTTGAAAACACGAGTGAAAGAGAAAATAGTAGTGAGACGATTGAACAGATTTTTTGCAGTAAAAGTATGGGAGAGTAGTGACGGTTTTAAGGAGAAGAAAAATTTACAGGTAAAAATTAAAGATAAAAAAAGATGATGATAATTTAACTTCAAGAATAATTTGATTGTCGTATCAGAGATAAATCTCCTATCAAAAAAATTATCATAATTAAGAAGATAAAGCTGTTTCAAAATATACCAATAATAAATTTGACTCGACAATAATTTATTTAATTACCGATAGTTTTGGATTCCAAAAGTTACTTCAACCTAATTGTGATATTTTGTTGAACTTAAAAAAAGGAATTGATATCTTTATTTGTAACTTTTACGTCGTGTAGGTCTTCGGCAAGAGTTGTGAAACTGAAACCGTTATCATATCCATATATCTTGTTTATTTACGTAAAATCCAATTTAAATCTTCTTTTATTAGATAAGCTTGAATTGATCTTATAATTAATCAAGAACAATTCAAATCTAATGGACTATTTAATTAACACTTTATTAATAAAAAAATAAGATAAAATCTTTATTTTTCGTAAATAAAATTTAAAATTATTTTTTGACAGAATATTTTTTGAAAATTATAAAAAGTTCTAGAATATATAGTTTCTTAAAGATTAATTTTATGACTTTTATTCTAACACTTAATTAATTTATCACACACTAATAAGGGTTGCAGGTTTACAAGGATCCAGGTTTGAGCGGAGAAAAAAAAAGGTTTACAAGGATGTTTCATTATTAATTCACCAATTTGCTCAATAGAATTATTCTTAAAGGGTCGTTTATAAAATTCGTTGTAGAAGTATAATTAAATTCAATAAAATTATTTTTATTGAATACAGAAAAGTAAAATTCAATTTCCAAATATTATAGTTGGTAATTGTTAATTTTTTTTAACAGATGAATCAAATTTGTGAATTTTTCTTTTTTTCATTTTTCTTTTATCAATCCAACCAATCTTAAAATATCATTACAATGATATTTAATTTCAGTTTAAAAATATATGTAGAAAACAAATTAAAACAACACATTATAAAAATTTATTTAAAATAGAGTAATTAAGTTATAATTGATATAGATAGTATTAAAAAGTATACCTTATTAACTCAATGAGTACTAAAACTTAGTTAACAACGCATTAAATTTTATGAGAAAAGATTTGGGTTCAATTTTTATAAAATACATCTTCAAGATCCCACCAAAAAACTAAAGATCATATCACGATGTTAAAAAAATTATAAATTATTAATGGTACATTATAATATTATAACTTTTTGTTGGGTTAAAATGGACCATCAAGTTAATTGTGGAACCTAAACAAAAAATACAAGAGAAGAGAGATAGAAAAGAACACAATTAATTTATTTAACATGGGAAAACTTTTCTCAATTTGAAAAAATAAAAACCCACAGGACACTAATCCAAAATCAAACTTCCACTACAACTACAAATTAATGGGTTACAATGAATCAAAATACATCAAGGTGATGGTTCACATAACCTCTCCAACAATTGTGAAAATCAAACTCTATAGAATGTTTCACTCAAACTCTCTCTAGAGATCTCTCAAATGCAAAGCATAAGGTTTGCTCAAATATGCTCTCAAGAATATCACTTGAGGCTCTCAATTTCAATCTGTCAATTCTCGAATTCTCTCTCTAACTTGCCTCCACTCTCAACTAAGTTATTTATAGTGGTTGAATAGGTTTAGGATTTTAGAACCCTCAATGAGTCTGGGTCAGCATTGGAGGAAGAAGCCCAACCCAACACTTTTTTTATCAACTAGAATTATTTATTTAGTAATATTAAATATATGTGTTAATGTTTAAGTGTGGGGCTGAGTCTAAATCGTACCTTAAATACTTTTTAAAATTCTCCTCCATTTTTTGTATATGATATGGTTGCAAGATAGGATAAAATTATTGTATTATTTGTCTAGTATTTGACTATCAAATAATGATAAGATAAGATATAAATTATTATTAAATAACAAAATTTTGTTTTATAAAAAATACATTTATTTTTCTAAAACAATAACTTTAAATTTTACGAATTGTTAAAATTTACAATTTTAACTAAATTAAATGATATTTATTTAGTTGCTTTCCTAAAATTATAATATAAATACATATATTATATTATTCAAATATTTTTCTTTAACAATTTCGTCATGCGTGTGGTGGTGGAATTCGGTGGTAAAGCAAGAATTGTGCATTGGAGTGGAGGAGAGGCACCCACGTTGGAGATGGGGGGACAAGTGATCCCCTTAAATTTTGAGATGAAATTATCAAAATACTCCTCTTTAAAGTTAAAATATGCCCTGTGCATTACCTCTCTCCTCTCCCGCTCTCCAGACCTCTCGTTCTCGATCTCACCATCTTCAGACTCAATCCTTCTCTTCTCCAACACAGTCACGCAACACAAGGCCGAGACTCTGACGCGACGACGCCAATGGCTCTTCTCCGACACAGTCCTCCGCCTCTGCTCACGGTCACGGGGCAATAGATTGCAACTACTAGCTGATGGAAACTTTAAAGTCTGTTTATTTGGTCCTTCAGAGGTAAGTTATATTCAAATCATCAAAGTTCAGTATATTATGCATGGCAGTTAAATTTGGTGATGTCAGTTAAATTTGATAATGTTTTTGCTGATCCTGTGAGGCTACAGTTGACGACGATAATTGTTGGCTTTCTAAATTCATTTGGGTAAATGAATTGGATAATTAGGTGATTTGGGTGAAGAATCTGAGATTAAGGAACTGATATTTAAGGCCTATAAATGTTTTAGTGAGTAAAATCATGACTAATGCTATTACAAACCTCTAGCAATCAGGTTTTATAAAAAAGTGTGAATAATTCATTGCAGTTAGCAGTTGCAATTTCTGGGTGTGATTCTGGGAGTTGTTTACTCTTATACCAGTGATCATCAGTGGCTTAATAGAATAAAGGGGATGGAAATTGGGAAGCAACAGATTAGAACTTTGAACCTGTGATTTCTACTGTCAGTTCTGATTTCTTGATATATATGCTCAATTTTGGAAAAAAAAGGGAAACTATCTGGTCAACTCAAAATAGACAAACATAACTACAAATCAGTCATCAAATACATATAGCATCTTTCATATGTAGCTTCACCAAAAGATTTATGTGATTTTTTTATAAAGGCTCATGCTCATTGTCTCGTAGATTAGCTTAAGAGATCCCCTAAGACATGATGCAGATGATGATGAACTTAAAGAGATAACAAGGGCAGCAATATGCACTTCTTCTGATTATTATCGCTAAAACTTAGAATTGTTATACTGATTTACTATTTTTTTATTTCTTTGCTAGGATTTATGATCCTCTTTATGCTGCAATGGACATGTTATTTTAATTTAGTATATGATAGTGGACCTCTAATAATACAGGGTCACTCAAATATCCATTGAATGATATAATACAAATTCATTTATGTTTTATGATTTTCTTTTGTCTTTGGTCCAGTCCTATCAACAGGAGGTCATAGACTACTTGAAATTGTATAAGCAAACTTTAG
This sequence comes from Glycine tomentella, assembly GCA_007407185.1. Classification (NCBI taxonomy): domain Eukaryota; kingdom Viridiplantae; phylum Streptophyta; class Magnoliopsida; order Fabales; family Fabaceae; genus Glycine; species Glycine tomentella. The sequence goes on along the minus strand of PYAF01004539.1, from coordinate 1,648,573 downwards.
TTAAGCTATTTTAGGGGGTCTTGTACTATCATATTTCTTAATGTTGCCTTTCCTTTTAATATTTACTGAGTATTTCTTAATGTTGCCTTTCCTTTTAATATTTACTGAGGCACACAATGATTTGTTTCTATTTCAGGTATCATACATTTATAACATTGCTTATATATCAGACAACCAAAACAGGTCAAAGTCATATGTGATCTGCCCCATCTGCAACTACAAGATTTTCCTTTTTTTTTTTATCATTCTTCTTATTATTTTCTTCATGCCATATATGAAAAAAAAAATGATTTCTATGAGTGTCCCCCTTCATTAATTTTCTGAATCCGTTTCTAGGTACAACACTGGAGGAGAGGCGAGCACCACAAGGGTGGAGGGGTGCAGCAGTAGTATGAGACTCTGGGTGACACTGTTTGCCTTTTGAGACCTAAAATATGTGAATTAATTTAGTTTTCTTCGACTTTAAAAAACATGATAAATTCTTAGAGAGAAGATATTAATTCTTGTATTTTAAAAAATTTGAGGATAAAATTAATATAAAAATATAGATTCATTGGCCACAAATATATATAGTGTGAAAACACTTGTTCGTCTTGTTAATGATTTTAAAAGAATCAAAATACTTCTTCTTGTAATTATGCTATAAAATCATGGATTGAAAAATATATACACATGAACTGTTAATGAAATTAGAGTAAGATAAAAATATTAGATTGGTTAGGTGATTAAGAAATAATAAAAAAAATGAAAAAAAGGTCACGTTCAATTTTTATGACTAATAATAATTAAAATTGATCCATAAAAAAATAAGATAAGAGTAAGACAAATGTATATAAAGAATTGACCAATAATTTTGTTACTCTATATTTAAATATTTCTTCATTATACTTTAAGAACTTAACTCATCCCTCAATAAAAGAAAAAAGAACTTATCTAGAATTTAATCCTTGATCATTGAATTGTCAAAGAAAAGAAACTTACAGGCAAGCAAATGATAAATACTAGTTAAGAACAAAAACCAACTCTTGCCAAATTAATCAGAAATATCTTATGCGGATAAATTCTCTTAATTGTTTTTCGAGTTAACTAAAATTTTAATATTTCAACTTTTTAAAATTTTGAGTTTTAATCTCTCAATAAATATTTAATTGATCAAGATTCATAAAATTTTCTTCTATTATAACTTTTAGTTTCTATCATTAAAATCCCATGAACTAAAAATTGTAACAAAAGAAAATTTTAAGAACTTTGACCAACAAAATATTTGTTCAGGAAATTAAAAATTAAAATTTTAAAAATTTTAAGGACTGAAAATTTAATCAATCCTTATATTTTAGGGATGCAGGCCAAACTCTCATGAAAAGATCAGAAAATAAAAGTGTTTTATCCTATGTTTGAGGTAGAATAAAATTATAGAGAAATTATAACCCTGAAAATTACCCTCCCTATTTTGTGCAAATAAGGAATGAAGCCATTAATAATCGATCGTGTCCACACTCTCGAAACTCACTAGTTGATGCTTGACCGGTAAAGAAAGAAGTGTGTGTTTAACTGTTTATTAAGATAATTAACTTTATAAAATTAATTGGGGTTAAAATTGTTTTTTTGAAAATAAGTAATTTATGTTTGAATATTTTTATTCTTTTTTTACTAATATTGATCATTTATTGATTTTATTGATAATTAATCGCTTTATATATAATTATTAAAATTAATTATTAAGATTATATTATATATATATATATTCATTATGAAATTTGATCACTTATAATTATTCTTTTTTAAAAGATCGAGATTATTGTCTATTTAATTATTATTGTGGTTGTGAGAAAAAAATCTTTCAAAATTTGAAATAAATTAAATAATTATTTTTTTATTTTCTTTATTTGTTTATCGGATTTGTCCGTGACAAAAAACTTATTGGTTTGAATATTCTGTTCTAAAAACAAGTTAATGGTATAATATAAAATATAAAACATATTATCTTAAAATTAATTCTAAATTCTAAATTTAGAATCAGTTTTTCAATTAAAACTAAATATATAAAAAAATATCTAAAATTATTTTAAAATTTCAACACAAAGTGAGGCATAACCAAACACGGACGAAACGAGTTTCTTGCAAGGGAATAGCAACTAAAGAAAAAAAGAAACAAAAAAAAATCATAGAAAGCAAAACAAAACTGTGATATTAACAAAATGAATCTCTGTACACTTGGCCAAAGGTGGCGGCTAGCAATCGTCCTATCTCTAATTAATTCACAACTAATCAAATACAAAGAATCAACGAACGTGATCGAATGTGAACCGTACGACCTGATGACCATGGAACAATCAACGCTGCACTTCCAAGTACATCACCTAGCGCTCGTCCAGCCATCCGATTCTGACCAATTCGCCGGCGTCTGAACGGTTACAAGCCGCCGGAGTCGATTCTCCGGCGAACACGACGACCCGAATTCCCAGATACGCCACTCATCAGAATCCGGGGAAGACGGAAGCGACGCCGTTAAGGTGGAAGCCCAGTGATTTAAATCAAAGTGTGTCCTGGGTGACGGCGACGGTAACGGCAACGGCTCATTAACTTTCTGAAACGAAACAGTTTCACCGTTGACGAAAGGGTGATTCAAAAGCATCTCAGCGCTCCACCTCTTCATTGGATCCTTAACGAAACACTTCAAAAGAAAATCTTTCCCCTCTTCTGATAACTCTTCTGGAATTTTGGGCAATTCTTCTCCCACTCCAATTCGAATCAACAACGACCAGATATTCGACCCGCGAACATCCCATGCGGGTTTTCCAGTCACCATCTCCACGACAGCGCAGCCAAGGGCCCATATATCCGCCGGCGATTCATACTCATTGTCGTTAACCGATTCCGGAGACATAAACAGCGGTGTTCCCCTGCACTCCAATTTCCCCTGTTTCTCCCCTTTCTCCTTTGCAAGTCCAAAATCCGCGATTTTAACATCCCCATTCTGGAAAACGAGAATGTTTTGAAGCTTCACATCGCAGTGAACATAACCGTTGTCGTGAATATGTTTTAGACCTTCGACGAGCGACCTTGTACAACGCCGAACGTAAAACTCCGGGAGCCTCCCTCCGTGTTTTTTTACCTGATCAGCGAGAGAACCACCTGCGGCGTATTCGAGGAAAATGTTGTAATACTCTTGTCCGTTTTCAACCGTGTGATCGTCGCCGAAACAGTTAATGACATAAGGGGAAGCTCCAAGGCAATCGAGTATTTCCTTCTCGTTCTTCAGCATACACGAGGTGTGAACATCGGAGGATTTGACGGCGATGGAAGAAAGAAACTGAGTGGAAGAGTTTGTCGGTATGGCTATGTTGACGGTGGCGAAACTGCCACATCCGAGAGACTCTCCGCGAACCCAATTCATGGTTGTGAACAGTGGTATGTATGTACGATGATGTGCGTGTTTATCTGTTTTGGAGGAGAAAGAAAGAAAAAAAAAAAAGAGTGGTGCCCCTTATAAAGGAAAGTGTGTGTGTGTGTGTGTGTATTTGGCGGCAAGGAATATTTCAAACACGTGATCATTAAGGATGTTTTCCGCGAAGGATCGGCTTTCACTCTTTGCGCTATTTTATAGTAAACAACTACACATGTGCCTCAACGTGTTTATTACTTTGTGTTGTTATGGGGATGGGAAAGTTCTCATCACAGATACAGTTCTTTTCAACTTTTTCAATGCGATTTTATTGTATATGCAAAATTTATTAGAGAGATATGATCGTAACTAATCTATTTGACCGCGCTTTGAAAAGTGGTAGCAATCATGTTTAAATTAAGATCATAATTATATAGTCATGAAGAAGAAAAACGAATATTCAATAAAAAAAACGAATATGATCTTAATTTAAACAGGATTGGTATCACAATATTAGAGATCAGCATAAAATACTAAATTTCGTTTGAAGGGCGCTAAATATTTACTCGAGAGAGATACTAATTACAATATTATATAATATTTTCTACAATGTTTTTTTTTAATCTTTTTAATCATATTTAAAATATGGTACTTATCTTTAACTTAATATGTTTAGAATAATAAGTAGGATGAATTATTTGATAAAATTATCAAATATTAGATAAGATATACAGTTTTATATGATTATTTTTTACCTGTAAAAAATATGATTCTTTTTTCTTTATATATTATTATTTTTTATCTTTTTCAATGATTAATTTAAAACATTGTACCTATACTTTATCTAAAGTTTTTTTTTCTTAAGAATAATAAGTAGGATTGATAATTCGGTAGTCTTAGCAAATATTAGATAAGAGAGAGAAAATCCATTTTATAACTTATTAAAGTTTTGAAAGAAAGAATAAAAAAAGAGTGATGGATATAGGACTCCCCGCTCTCCCCAAACAATATATTATGGGTTGCCTAGATAGTTATTCCACGAAGAAGAAAAAAAACTTCTAAACTTATACTTGAATATCGTTAATTTCCTTTAACTTCACAAACGTTGAGTGTTAGATTTGTTCATAATTAATCTTAAAAATAACACATATGTTATATTACAATTTTTCTCTCGCTTGAACGGGAGTCAACTAATTTGTTTTAATGATTAAACGGGGACCAAAAAACTCAAGAGAACAAAAACAAAACTAAAAATCATATTGGGTTAGTCAGTTTTTTTTTTCTTTCCAACATACACTAGTTATATGTTATATGTGTTTTATTCCCGATATATATTAGTTATTGTATTAAATCTTACTATGCACTAATTTTGTTTTCTGGTGAGAAGTTGGGAGTTTTCCTCACATTTTATTTTATTTTTACTTTTTATTATTATTTTTTAAAAAAGATTACAATAGGAAATGCAGATTTAATGACCCGACTTCCCAATGTTTTTTTAGTACTTTTTTAAAAAAAATATTTTTAAAAAAGAATTCTAAAAAAAATTATTTGAATAATGAACAATTTACTTATTTTTTGGATTAATACTTTATTTATACCAGAATATATTACACCATAAATAAAATACATAAAAAATAATATTTGCCTAAGAAAAAATTGAAGATGAAGGTATGTTAGGATAACTTTTCATATTATGTCATTATTATCATACAAGTAGATGGTACATGACTTTACATAATTATATGGGCACATTATTGATAACTACCATACAGGATGGTGCTAATCATATCTTTTCAATTGTCTACGTCATTGTAGAAGAAGAGACAACTTCAATGTGTGGGTTATTCCTAAAGAATTTGAGAAGACATGTTATGGGTTGGGGATACATCCCATTTCTTCTATCTGCACCATATTGCACAAAATTTTTCATGGTAATCCCAACTGCAACTATATAAAAAAAAATAAACAAAAAATATGGAATCTACCGAAAATAAGGACATAACAGAAAAAATGGTCCTAACATAATTCTATCTTCAATTTTTTCTTAGACAAATATTATTTCTTATGTAATTTATTTATAATGTAATATATTTTGGTATAAATAAAGTATTAAATCAAAAATTAGTAAAATTTTTGTTATTTAAACAATTTTTTTAGATTTTTTTAAAAAAATTAAAAAAAATATTTTTACTAAAAAACGTTGGGGAAGTCGGATCATTAACTCTCGACTTCCTATTACATTTAAAAAATCTTTAATAATAATAAATAAATAAAAATAAAAATAAAACCAACTATTCAACAGAAAACAAAACTAGTGTATATTAAGGTTCAATACTACAACTAATATATATTGAGAATAAAACACATGCAACTAGTATATGTTAGGAAAAAAATCGAGCTAGTCGTCCCTTAGAAAAGAAAAAACCAACTAATGAGGTGTTACAAATCAATGAAATAACTTTGATGACTCAAGTTTGTTAAATGGTCAGCACATCTATTACCTTGTGGTAAATATGGTGGAAGTTGATGGCACCCAATCTATTACAAGTCTGTTTGGGTAAGTTTCTTTATAAGTATTTTTAAAAGAAGAAAATAAAAAAAAAAGAAAAAAAGATGAATTTTTCCATAAGCAAAAATAAGTTTTCCATTAACTAATTTTTAAAAGTTCACTAATATAACTTATCTAAAATATGAGATGACATCTACAAATAAGTTAAGGACAAACTCATTTTTAGCTTATGAAGAAACTTATTTTATCTTCTTCTTCTAGAAGTACTTTTAGAGAAATTTAGATCCGAATAGGCCCTATTTGTACTCTTTTATTTATCAAAAAAAAGTTACTTGTTTTCTTGTATGGCATGGAAAAAATCAGCACAGTGGAGGAAACTTCTTGGAGCAAGCATTCACTTTCAGTTGAAATGCTACCTAAGAATTTGGCAAAGCAAATTTTTACTACGTTTAAAATATACTTTTTTCCATTCTAACAAAAAAATTACTTTTTCTCTTTATTTTCATATTTCATTTTCTCATTTATTTACTTTTTTCTCCCCACTCAGACGAAAACTATATAAATTATATTCGGAGTTATTCCATCCAAACTTTTATATTTTACTTATATAATCACATGACTTAACTAAATGTTGAAAATAAATAAACTAAAATAATATTGATTTGTAAAAAATTTATGATTGTGTCAAGACTCACAGTTAAAACACATAATACTGGAGAATGTATTATGAAGTTTTTTTTTTTTTTTAATATAAACATAGATATTAATCACAGTTCTTTTCTTCTAAAGGAAATCATAGTTCTTAATATGCTGTATCTATTACGTTATAAAATAGGCAGAAAAAGGAACCAAAGTCATATAATTTATAAAAAAAAACATTGATTGTTATTATAAAAATATTTTTCTTTACTAATATCTCACTTAAAAATTTAACCCCCCACCCCACCTCACAAGCATGAAATGGAGGGAAGGAGATCTAAATTTTTTTAAACTAAGGTTTAGATTTTCTTTAAATTAGTTTTGATATTTTTAGGTTGTTTATTCTTTATTTTATTCATTTAAATAAATTACTGTTTTATTTAATAATGCAAGTGAAAGAATGACGAATTCTAATATGAAGTGTTTATTTTGAGGTACATAAATGAATTAATGATTATGATAGTTGGATATATTAATATTATAATAAACGGTCTAGATTGTTTATTGGTTATTTAGTGAATTTTCAGAAAATTTTCTCCTTCTCTCCGTTTACTTTTCCAACGCACATCTTGTGCCTTCTTCGCTTCCATCTACTTCCTTTTGATTTTCACCTTTGCGATCTGAACTTCATAATCTCAAATTTTGAACAAATTACATAAGATAAAAAAAAAAAAATCTCGAACATAAAAAATTCAAAAAAATGTGATGAACAAGGAGGGAAATGAAAGAAGTAAATGAGTGACAACGACGTCGGGAGATTGTTGGCGTGGTGGTGGTGGTGGGAGTTGTCACCGGCGAGGAGGCGGAGAAGCAGCAGCAACCATCGCCGTCGGAGAAGAAGTTGTGATCTGGTGGAGGAAGATATAGTTCACAAAGAACCTTCTTGTAATGGGCTTGCTCTGTTAAGAAGGTGACCTTGTCAACGACGGTCATGGTGGCATGGTACAATGAGGCTGACAGGCTGGACTGAGAAAGAATGGTTAGAGAGAAGGAAGCACAATATCAGGAAGAACGTAGAGAAATGCTTTTTTGTTTTTTTAAAATAGTAACAATTTTATTATTATTATTTTATCCGCTAAGCAACTTGTTATCATGGTAATTTTCCTCCCTCATCCGTGAGGGCGACAGTTTTAATCTTGATATTAAAATTCACTGTGAGAGAAGACAGAAAAAGAAGTGTTTGTCTGCGTGGCGCAACAGCAATCTGCAATCCACACGAAGAACACATTCATTTGGAGTGGGAATTAGGAGGCGGTCAATTCGGGGACATGACAAGCCCACTTTTCGGCACCGTATGCTGAACAAATTGGTTTTTCGAGCAAACACCACACAGTACTTGACACTTGACAGTATACCAAAGAATGACGATTTGTCTTTACATTGTGATTTTTCTTCTTCTTAATCCTCCTATTTAGGGTGGGTTTGGTATTGTTGAAGAGAAAAGAATGAAAAATAAAATCGAATTAGAATATAGAAAATGAGATAAGAGATTCGTATATAATTTATATTTTCTTTTTTACTTTTTTATTTCAATAAATCATATCGAAAATGAATCATTAACTAACTTAAAATTTGATTAAGAGATATAAGTACAATTTGACAAAAAAATTATTTTTGTTAATGATCTAATTCAAATAATATTCAAATGATTTAACCTTAATTTCAATAATAAATTAATCACTTATCTTTAATAATTTAATTACATATACATTTGTGATTGATTAAACGAAATATAAATTATTTTTTCGTTATTTATTTGAGAAAAAAATAAAGAGGAGATATTTTTTTTTTAAAAATACTAACAAACTTGTCCAATAACTACATAGTCTTACATAACTTAGAAATCAATATCATAAATCATTTATAAACATTTTCTCCTCTCGATCCAATGTGACTTATTTTACAAAGATAAAATTGTAAAGATTATCAAGTATCTAAGCAGATAATTTCTCAAATACAAAAACCTTGACGATGCATATGAATTTGAGGTCGAAACAAAACCTTTTTCTCAAAGAGGAATGATTTCTCTCATTATTTGGCAAAAAAATTAAAATAATGCTTTTTAAATAAAAATTTACGAAAATATGGCAATTCAAAAGATATTTATAAATGTACTGCTGCCAAACACGTCGGGTTAAGACGTGTTGAATCACGTCGAGCTTAGACGTGTTCAAACACGTCGTGGAGTGGCGCAAATGAGACCCAAACACGTCCTGTATGGACGTGACTTTGCACTAGACACGTCCTGCATGGACGTGATTAAACACGTCATACAAGGACGTGATTCAACCCCCACAGC
>PYAF01004539.1:1627103-1639581 GCA_007407185.1 Glycine tomentella | reverse complement strand
AGTACAAACTCACGTCCATATAGGACGTGTTTGGGTCTCATTTGCGCCACTCCACGACGTGTTTGAACACGTCTAAGCTCGACGTGATTCAACACGTCTTAACCCGACGTGTTTGGCAGCAGTACATTTGTAAATACCTTTTGAATTGCCATATTTTCGTAAATTTTTATTTAAAAAGCATTATTTTAATTTTTTTGCCCTCATTATTTTTCAATAAATTAAATTTGTTATAACAATTTTTTAAAATAACACATAATATTATGTTAAGAAAAACAATAAACTGAATAGTATTCTTGCATTTGTGTTAGTTTTGTGAAAATATACCATCAAAAAATTATTTCTTACGTGCATATATATTTTGAGCATTATTCTCGCCAATTTATTCCCATCGGAGAAGTGGATTTTAATTTATTCGAAAGAAATCACCAAAGTCGTCTTAAAACATGAGTAGTGAGTTTATAATGAGTTGTGAGAGAATTTCTTTTTTTGAAATATATTTATCTTACAATTATATGCTTGTAAGAATAAATTTTGAATAATACAAAATATCAAACATTTACATAATGTATTTTAACATCACACTTGTGGGGATAATTTGTTTTTTTTTTTCGATGTGAATTTAAGATGATATCAAATGATTTACAATATTCATATATTCTTGTTCAATTAATTGAGTTATACTTCTTTAATATATTTTTGTTTGTCTAAATATTAATGAAATAATACATTCTCTTTTTCATTTTTATTTAACTTTTTAAAAAAATTATATTAAGAAAAATAATAAAATGTAAATATTTAATTAATATAGATTATTATTATATAATTTATCTATTTTTCACTGACTTATTTTATAGAGAAAAAATTTTTGTATTGATAATGTAAAAAATTTTACACAGACAATTATAATTCATTATGTATAATAAATTTGTTAATTTTTAAATATAATTATTTTAAAATAATTCAAATAATAATTTATGATTGAATGATAGTGTGAAATTAATTAAGTGCATAGAAATCAATTTATTTTTTACTTATCCAAATAACTAGAGAGAATTTTTTTATACTCATTTGCTACCCATTTGCATCAATTTATTTCTATTCTCCGTATTTTTTTTTTACTCCACCCTTAATTTAAACAAAATATTAGTTATGTGTAAGTATTTTTTTTTTGTTCTTAAAATAGTTTGACTTGTTATACATAGTCAAAATGGCAATCAATTCCATATATAGCTTAGATATACATTATTACAACTATAGTTGGTAAATTATGCTGATTTATGTGGTCATGGCTCACGACTAATAGAAGCAAGGGTATATTCCAGATCCAGATGACATCATTATTATGCACGTTGGGGTGAGTAGTTTAGTTCAAATTCAAACACAAATTTAAGTACATGCATGAGGGAGGTAGGAAAAATCTTGGTTAGTGTCAGAAAGGTCGTTGTTCCATGTTCACACTTGATTATTGATTGGGAAAATCTGGTGTTTGATTATTTGAAGAGAAGACCGAATGGCACGTGAGGTGAGGTGAGGTGAGGTCGGTCAGATACAGAGAACTGCACAACTACAAGTATACAATATTTAAGTTTGGAGCCGACGGTGTACGACCAGGTTAAAATTTAATTATTAGTACTTTTCTTTTAAAGAGTTAAAAATTATTAGTCACATGGAAAAAATATATATTTTTATAAAAACTAATATGATATGCTTCGTCAGATAATATCACTGTTTAAAGAGATAAAATATAAGAGAGATAAAAGAATTAATATAATGAGTATTTAAAATTTTAAAAAAATATTAATTTTCTTATTAAAAAGGGATTGTAATTAGTAAATTTTAATTTGAAAATATTATAATATATTTCTCAAAAAGGTGAACAAGCGAAGATGAAAAAAAATATAATTAAAGTAATGAAATAAAAGTTATGTTATTCTCATTTTATATTTTTTATAATATACTCTTACAGTAATGAAAAAAAAAGCTAAATACTATAAAATATGTTACATAATAAGTTATAAAATTAAAATATTATTATTCCTGGAAAAAAAAAATAAGACTACTGAATTGACATAAGGCTCGAAATGAACGATTTTTTATATATTATAAATTAAGACATTAAATTTAGAGAATAAAAGCTTTATTTTTCTCATTTTATTAGAGGACATTAAAAATAAGGCTTATACATTTGTTATAAAGATATTATTATTCAATTAATATTTGATGACAAACCGAAATGTCACTAATTAGGATGCTAAAGCAATTTTCATTCGCTCTAAAAAAAAACAGCAATATTCATTCAGTTTGCTATCGGCTGCAGAATCTCTTATCTTTCCAACTTGATGGGCCAGATAGATTGCTGATTGCGCCCCAGTTCAATGTGTTTAGCGTTTTAGCCCAAGTCCATTGCATTTTGCATCGATCCTCCACCGCTTTTTTCTCTCTATTTAAACACAATTTAATAATATGGAAAACTAGTCAAGTTTTAAAACTATATTTGACCTTTTTAAAATTATTTTAATAATGAATTTTTAAAAATCATTGAAAAGAGGAGTGATATAAATTGTGGGTTTTTGTACATTTGTGTTCTTAATATACTTTCATTTTTGTTAATATAGTTTTAAACTATTTTTACATTTGTACCTATGAATTTTTTAAAGCAAAACAAAGTAAAGATATAATTTTACTTTTCAATTATGATGTTTATATACTATTTATGAAAATAAATAAGATATTATTGTAATTTTTTCAATATAATTTATTATTTTATTTTAAGTTTCTTAAAATATATAATATATTTTTCAAATAAAGGAAATCGTCCCAATTGTCTTTTCACTTGGGTGCAACCTGTGCTGTACATGGATCCTTTTTGTCTTTGTTTTTAAAATGTAGAAATAGTTAAGATGGTAATCAATGAAATTAGGTTTCAAATGATCAATTTTTGAACTTATTGTATCATGGTACATGGTATGCCATTTCATGAATATGTACAAAGTGAATATTAAGCAATGTAACTGATATGTGAATAGAAAAAAAGGGCAAGCTCTGTTGCTTCTATTATTTGTTTTCGATTAAGGAGGAAATGAAGTAATTAAGTAAAGCTGGTTTTGTGAATACTGAATAAAATGATTTTCCTTATTTTTATATACTTATTTGTTTATTAAGAATATTATATTATCTTGTTTAATTTGTTTAGCTTTGACATAATTGAAAGGAAAATTATCATATTTTTCTTACCAAACAATTTATAAAATTATTTCATTTTCTATTTATTTCTTCATTTCTTGAATGAAAATACTATTGGGTGAGATATTAAATGGAGGGAAAGATGTGGCATTGATGAGACTAGTGGTGTCATAAACCATTTCGGTGAATTTGATAAATGTTGAGAAAGTTGTTGGTGAAATATTTAAAATTCTTGGTCCCGTAACAACAATTATAAAAAATTAAACGATGCGAGCTTGCTATTGGATAGAATGGAGTCATCCTCTTCATTAGACTCTTTTATTCAAGTTGTCCATCTCTACTACTAATACTGTTTTTTTTTTTTTTTTTTTATCGAATATCGGATAATTCTTGCTAGAAAAAAACTTTTTTTTCTGTATTTTTAATATGACACTTTCCTTTTCAACATTTTTATTTATTTCTTGACCAGTCCAGAAGATCCATCGTTTGATGAACACAAGCATGCCATGGAAAATTTATTCACCATCAATTTATTCCCAAAAATGAAAATACGCACTTGCAATTAGCTCCACCTTAGAAAAATGGTAGTAGGTACATGTAATCTCTAAATAATAATACTATTTAGTTTAATTTATTTTTCGCAATATATCTTCATAGTTAATCAATTAAAAAGTACCAAAAATAATTTGAAATATAATATTTAAAATAATTAATATTACAAAATGTTATTGTAAATTATGATTAAATTACTATATTAGTACTACAGTATTATTATTTTAGTCTCTCAAATAATGCTTTTAAAAAACGATTAGTTAAAAAACTAAAATACAACAATATTTTTAAAATTAAATAGAAGCTTAAACCAGAAACTGAGAGTGCTCTGAACATCAAGAAAAAGAAACTGAAAGTGCTCCTAAGAGGACCCAAGTAAATAAATGGAAAAGGAAATAAAATAAAATAGCATAGATAATTTGCAACGTAAGGGGAGTGTGATTAAGCGATGGGAATACAACGATAGAAAGCACGAAAAGAGTTGCAACATTGCAATTACTTTAGGGTTTATACAAACGAATAAATGACGAAGTAACACAAAAAGCAAGCAGATCCATTTGCGCAGCGCAACGAGTCGATGCAAGCGAAGAATCCCAAATAACCGTTAACTCAAACACGACACTTTGACTTGACTTGCTTAACACAACTAACGACGTCTTAAATCCACAATATAAATCTAGTACAACTAACAAAACAAAACCACCATAAACGGTACTCGGCATTTTATTTCCATTTCCGATCTGATGCGTGAGGCGCGCGTGTGATCAGATTCGAAGTCACATGAAAGTCACCTCCGGCAGCGGGTGATGACAGAGCATCCTCTGGAGTAAGGGTGAACGGGGCCTCGTGCCCTGTAGCAGTTGTGGGTGTAGTAAGATCTACCAGAACGAGGTGGGCAGGGAATTCGGTTAGCAGAAAGAGCACCGTAGGATATGTAGTACTTCATCCTCCGCCAGAACAAGGATCTCCGACTGTAACCGTTCTCGACATCCTCGTCGCTGTCGTCTTCGTCGTAGAGAGACATTGTGGTTGGCCACTCCAACGCGTCCGACATGAGGTTCAAGCCTGTCTCCTCCATCTGCGCCTGGACGCCAACGTGGGAGGCAAAGGCAATGCAGAAGAGTAACAGAGCGAGGGTGAGGCTGAGAAGAGAAGCCATGGGAATAGACAAGAAAAGTAAATGTTGTATATGTCTTTGGTATCTAACAGAGAGAGTGAAGTGTGAAGTAGTGAGTTTTATTTGTTGTTGGGTGTTGGGGGAGGGGACAGGGGACAGAGGCTCACATGCCGTGGAAGCGCCAATGCTGGTACCTTACTGGTTTACAGCTGTGTGTCATCAATGCCTCAATCTACGCGTCGCCTGTCCCTCCTCTATTATCGTGCGCCCCCACTTGTTCCTGTGTTCCGCTGCTCCCCTGCTTTCAATTATTCTCTTCGATCCAGTGCGTTCGATGGCATCGGACGGTTTTAATGAAAACCAATGCTAGAATCTCTTTCCTACGCAACGCTCCTCAATAAAGCCACCGCGGATGACTTTAAATGACTCTAATCACTCAGTATGGGCATTTGAATTCTAAAATTCTTTATTTGAATCTTGCATCTTCTTAATAACCATTTAATCATCTAAATTTACATTTTGGAATACCAGAGGTACAGGATTTAACAGTGGATGTGCAGAAAACAAATTCCTCTTCTATGCCCTAGTGTACACATATGATGATCCATAGTAAACTGGGCCCCTCAAATCCGAGCACAGCCCATTTCAGTTAGAAGAAAAAAATTGTTTTAAGAAACAGAAATAAAAAATCCTATCTTTTGAGTTGTATACATTTTGAGAGTGAACATATAGACATACGAAAGAAAGGTAGAAATTTGTACAAGATGAGAAAAAAAAATGAAAAAATCAGGATTAATTGTTTTCTGTACATTCAAATTTAAGGTAACTCATTTAAGAAAAATATGTGTTACTCTAGAAGTTTTTTCCGTTGTGTTTTTGCTATTCCTTAAATTGGAATGTCTTGGGCCATAGATGATATAAGACATCATCTTTTTTGTTGTAGAACATGAGGGCAATTCTCAAAGATGGATATGGAAACTTTTAGTCAATAAGTGGATTAATGATTGAAAAAACAAAAAAATGGCACTTTTGAAGCCCAATAGTAACCCATCATATAACATGGCCCCCAACTAGTAAATTCGCTTAGCCCTTTTTGTTCAGCGCATCGCCAGACGAGGTTTTTGTAATATTTTTTTTTAAATACAATTTTGATTTTTTTATCATCTTAAATATGTAATTTTGGTTTCTTCATTTAAAATAGAGATATTTTATTTTTTTATTTTAAAAAATTATAATTTTGGTCAAATTAAACCTTAGACCTAACTCATTTAAGTTACCCTTATGAAATAATTTAATTAATTAAAATATAATAAACAAAAGAAATAAATATATACAAATTATCAATAAGTCATTGGTTCAAGTGATACTAAATTTAATCCTCTTATATAAAATCTCGAGTTTAAATCTTGTAGATGAATAAAATATAATTGGGAGGAAAGACTCACTAATGGTAAATAGACATATATTGATTTTCAACAAAAATAAGTTTATACTTCGTCCCAATGTTATAAATATTAAAAAAAATATTTACAAAATTGTGAATTTGATCAAAATTAAGGATTTTTTTAAAATAAAAAGACTAAATTCATATTCAAAGCTTTTTAAAAAAATAGCATTCACATAAATAAGATTTCTCTGTGTATCTCATATCAAATACACAATGCAAACTAACTTTTGTTGTGTATCTAATACAAAAGATATGATGGAAACAAATTGTTATTGGGAATACCTCATCCCATCCCCATTCTCTCTTGAGCATCCCTACCCTCTACCGCCTCACCTTTGTTAGCAAACTGATACCTCTTGTCGTTCTAGTTGTCCTCTACCCACTTCTTCACCATTTTGCTCATAGAGAGGGAACTTCAATTTCTATTCATTCTTCCGCTACACATTCAAACCGGATTCTCTCCCATAGGATGAAATTGCAAGGTTGATCAAGTGCGAATGGGCAACAAAAATTAGTTTTTAATATGCACTAAGGAAATTAAACTAGTTTTTTTAAGAGTATTTTCATAAATAAAAACGAACAATTTTTTTTACAGGAACTAACAAAAACAAACTTTGAATATTGTGCAGCGATCAAATAGATATTTTAGCCAAAAATAAAAACAACACTTGCAGTCAATGCAAAGAACAAAAAACAAAAAACACGTGCGAATAGCAGCCCCCAAAGGGTAATTCTATAGTACGTTACTATGTGGAAAAGAGGCCCATGATATTTGTATTGTTTTTGTTTCTCGGATCATTCATTAAAAACGTTGAACTGCATGCACAATAAAACATTAAAACTGTACAAGATGTATGAATAACAGTAAATCAGGTATGCATGCTCAAAAGTAAACAAATTAGTAATCTTATTCAGGTTTCCTCACAGAACATGTAAGAGCATCTTCGCATGGTATGTATGATAATTGCTTATGCTTTTATTGTATGATTTTATAAGAGTTTGATTGTGATAAATTCATTGTCTTTTTTCTTTTTAATTTAAGCATCATCCTTTACTAATAATGTAATTTTTAAAGTTTATCAAATAGATCTTATAAATTACCTTACACATCTTTATATATCTCGTCAATATTAATAACTATTTTAACTTAAAATAGTTGTTAGGCCCACTTTTTTTTTTTTTTTTGTCTTTCTCTCTCTGTAAAAAGTATAGAGATGAAATTACATATAATTTTTTGTCATTAAAAAATGCCTCCGTGCCCTCGGGTGATGCTTTCCTTTCAATTTTTTTGTAACAGAAATTCAAAAATGGTTGCTTTAGCAGCAATAGTCACATGAAAACAAAAACCACTGTTTTAGGTAATATGCGTGCGTGAGAGTCATGTTTAATCCAGGGTCCGGTCCTGACAATTCTTTGGCCCGGGGTAAAGTGAAAAAAATAGGCCTCTAACATATATTTTTTTTGAAATACAAATAATATTAAAAATAAGGGATGGAAAAAATGAGCCTTAACATACAAATTTTTTAAAATACAAATAATATTAAAATTAAGGGATTAAAAAATAGGCCCTTAACACACAAATTTTTTAAAATATAAATAATATTAAAATTAAGGGATAAAAAAATGGGTCTTTAACACACAAAAAATGGACCTTAACATACAAATTTTTTGAAATACAAATAATATTAAAACTAACGGATGGAAAAAAATGGGCCCTTGACACATAAATTTTTTGAAATATAAATAATATTAAAACTCAGAGATGGAAAAAATGGACCTCTAATACACAAATTTTTTAAAATACAAATAATATTAAAATTAAGAGATGAAAAAAATGGACTCCTAACACACAAAATGGACCCGTAACATAGATTTTGTTTTTATTTTATTTTTTTAATAAATTTTTTTTACTTAAACTACCAGCGCAAAAATTTTTGGGCCCTGGACGGACGCCCTGCTTGCCCTGCCCCAGTGCCGGGCCTGGTTTAATCCTATATTTGTTTTTATCATTTTCTTAATCAATTATTATGGATATTAAATTTAAAATTATTTAAATAGATTGACGGATGTTATTTCGTACACAATCACAATTTTCTTACTTCATTTTCTGTTTGTATCTATACGTTAAAACAAGAAGAAAAATTCAAACTCTTTTTCTTATTTTATTATGTTAAAAGATATGTAAGTATTATATTAAAAAATACATGCAAATAAGATGAATATATTTATAAAGAAACAGGAATCGGGACCACTTTTCTGGAATATAGTTAAGCAGCTTATCTTCTTATCTGCTCTTCTTTTTATATAATGCAATGATCAATTTTTGCGGGCTTCTCTCCCTGAGTTTCCAAATTTCCCCTTAGGTTCTCGCCTGGCTTCAAACATAGCAATATATATCTCCCACTCACAAATGGGTCCCTGCAACAGAGAAGCTAAGATTATAGTTTATTTAGAGAGTATTATTAGATAGATATGCGAATCTTATAAAAGCTAGGGTTTGCATCATATTGGTTACTAAAAGATATTTAAGTATAACAAATAAATCAAGCACACATTGTTTGAATAGTGTGTTTAACCACACAGCAGAATCCGGGAGACATATGATTCATTCCATATATTGCATTTTAACAGAAATGATTTTATAAGAAGTACATTAGGGATGTCTTGAATTAGGATTTTAAAAGATTTTTTTTATAAAATATATTATAATATTTAATAGGATTTGTAAATAGTATACATAATTATTGTGATATTCAGTTAAGATTTTAAAGATTTTTTTTAAGAAGACAACAAAATCCAGTGATATTTAAACAAGAATTTTTATAACTTATAAAAAGTTTTTGATATTCAAAAATATATCAATTTTAATGAATTATCTTTTAAGAATAATTTCTATGAATTTCATCAAATTTTTAGTATAAAACATTTATCAAATAATTTCACTCAAACTCTTGAGATTTTATTAAACTTTTATCTTTCTTTTTCTATTAGTTACTAGACTTCAAGATGGGCGTGCAATATATATTTCTTTTATTCTTTGGAATAAAAAATGTTAAATATACTTCTCTCCTCTACACTTTTTCCTTTATTTTATAAATTAAATTAATATTTGTCTTATATGTTAAGATTGATCATGTTTTCCTTATACTGATTATGCTCGTCAAGTGTTCTATATAGTATTTTCGTGATTGTCACCTTTAATTTCATCATTCACAAAACTCACTAACACTCTTACCAATTTTTCACTTTTACTATTCCCTTATAGATATGTTTATTATTGCATCTCATTTAAACATGTCATTAGATTTATTTATCATGAAATAATTATAATAATTAAAAAAATCATAAAATCAACATATAATTTTAAATTTATTGTTGAAATTCAACAGTGAAAATGAGAAGAAGATATTACAATAAATGTTAGTATTATATATAGAGAGAGCAAAAGGTGGGCATATGAGCTTGGGTCTCAGTTTAACTCACAAACTAAACAACTTTGGTTTGTGGATTAATTAATGAACCGACTTAATTAGGGATCAATTACATTTTTAAATAGTATTTTGTAGTTTTATTTATATATTTGGATAATTAATACTCAGTATTTGATTAATATATGCCCACCTCCTTTCTAGTACATTTGAATATATGTATAATTGTTTGATATAAAAAATTAGAGATATTGAATTTTTATACTGTATTTCATGTTTGATTGATGCAGACTGAGTTTTCTTTTAAATTTCTTTTATTTTTCGTTTTATATTATATATTTTTCAGGTTTTTTCATCAATTTTTTAATAATTCTTTATTTTTTTTTCTTTTCAAAATTTGATATTTTTTACTATTAGGCGGCTTGCAGAGTGGCTTTTCCATTAAACTACAGGCTAAGTAAAATCACCTATTCAAATACCCGTTAAAGTAATTTTGGGTTCTATTAACATGTTTAGTCTCATATATGAAACTGATTAGGAATTCAAAATTAATTTTATATTAAAACAACTTTTACTAGTTTTTGGCTTAATTAGATAAAAAGAAAAAATTATAATCGACTATTTTACTAACATTTTTAAACAAAAATTTATTATGAAAATTTTGCATACCTCCGGCAACCAGCACATGAATTTGAAATGACAGCCAAAATTATAAACACTATGCAACACCACTAGCTTCAGACTTCAGTGAGTGTAGTGCAGAGGGAAGAGGGCACGCAGTTATTCTGAATCCACCTCGAAAAGCGTCCCAGAGCAGTGGACTTGCCCCAAGTGCGGTGATAAGTCGATATGGTGCAACACTTTGATTGCTTCACATTCATTTTCCCCTTTCTTTTTGGATTGTTTTTCATTTCCATTAAATCTTTCCGCTAAGCAATAAGCATATATAGTTGGGACCACTGTCTCCGCGCTCTTATCTCCTTCATCATCTTTGCCTTCGCTGTACCTTTCTCAGGGACGGAGGTAATTAATTAACCCTAGCTTGGAGTAATGAATTTTATCTCCCAATGTTGTTCTGACCAATGTCATGTGACAGTGGGGGGCTACCCAGCTGTTCCATTAAAATAATTTTATTTTTATTGTTATGAATTTGAAATATTCATCAATTGTGTGAGTTATTAATTTTTATCGAGACACTCCAGTGATTATATTTAATGAAACATACTTTTTTATTATATTTTTTTCATTAAAAAATTTAAACTTAAGATTTTGTTTAAGATATTTGAGGTTATTTTTATTCATACATACAAACGACATATTTGTTAACCGGTAAAATAAAATATTCAAAGCAAAGAAAGCAAATAGTTTTGAGTAAAAAGGATGCCATATTGGAAGGAAAGGAATGGAAGCTGGTTCATGCACCTTGCACCAGCATTCAAGCATTATATCCTTCCACCCAAACCCCACCTCAATGCTTGTGGTCCCTTAGCTTCTCATTGTCAACCATTGATCTTAAATGCTTTCAGCTTTGACGGTTCACAAAGATAAACATCAACGGTGGAAAGGAAATCAACCCTTATTCCTAAAGGCAACCCCACACGTCATGGGCGGTCTCAATTAATAAAAATGTCAAGTCCATCATAGATTTTCTTTCCCTTCCTTTCCATATATAGATAAAAATTTTAAAAGAATACATTGCTCTCAAATTGCTATAAAAAGGCCTTCCATTACCTGCTGCATTGGTCGGTTACAGAGATACTAATCCTGCAGCACTCAGACTTTCTGCAATCTGTGCACTGTTTAATTTCATATTACCCTTTATCTATCGCTTTATCTCTCTTCTGCAAAGTGAAAACCCTACTTACTACTTTCACAGCTCCTACCTCCTATTCCTCTCCCTTCCCATACTCTCTGCTCCTAACTTTTTCTCTCTTCTCCCCTTTCTTCCATTCCTCCTTGTCTCTCGCAACGCGAAATTCATGGACGTGGACATACTGAAAACTTCCACGAGTGACAGCATCAGCATGGACATGATCATGACGATGATGCAAATGGAAAAGTTCCCTGAATTTTGTGAACCTTTTTATAATAACAACAAAAACAACGACACAAGTACTACTCCTCTCTACCTAGAAAACGAGCTCTTAATAAACTCCACCACCACTCTACCCGTGTTCTCCAACGTTATTAACAACGCAAACGTTATAACTCCACCACCCTCTTTGATTAATCCACCAACATCTTCCTCTAATTTTGTTCTACAACAACCCATGACACCTCATCTTGAACCCAACTCGGAGAAGAGGAATTCTGTGGCGGCTATGAGGGAGATGATTTTCCGCGTAGCAGTGATGCAACCTATTCATATAGACCCGGAATCCATCAAGCCACCGAAAAGAAGGAACGTGAAGATTTCAAAAGATCCGCAGAGTGTGGCGGCGAGGCACAGAAGAGAAAGGATAAGCGAGAGAATTAGGATCCTTCAGAGATTAGTTCCTGGTGGGACCAAAATGGACACGGCTTCTATGTTGGATGAAGCCATTCACTACGTGAAGTTCTTGAAGAAGCAAGTGCAGACGCTGGAACAAGCAGGGGCAAGTAGACCCTTGAATGTTGTTGGCTTCCCTACTACTGTGTCCAACGCCAATAATAATAGTTATTCTGGTTTTGTGAAGAGTTGTCAACCTTATCCAATGCTGGGTTCTTCAGCTTCTAAACGATTGCTTAGTTGATAAGTGTTTGTTTAATACA
>PYAF01004539.1:1599213-1627003 GCA_007407185.1 Glycine tomentella | reverse complement strand
TTTTTTGTTTGTATTTTTATAATCAATCTTCACTGATAACGTCCTAAATCCTTAATTTCACTTCTATCTAATCAGAATGAATGTCAGAAAATTTGTTTGAATAATAACAAACAAGCAAATGATCTAGACTCTTACAATCACCGCAACATATATATAAAACAAAAGTTTGACCGATGTAGTGATGTTTTGGTCTTCTAAATGCGCAACTCTAATGGGCCAGTTTTAAGTTTTTTGGCGATCTGTATCTTTATGACGGGTCACATGCAAATGGCCTATAGCGGTTTATTTTAAGCATGCTGATAGATGACATTCAAGTACACCGCAAGCAGCCTGCAGCCAATCATGGATGCATATATGCATAATTATTTTGACATGTTCATCACAGTAATAATAATATTTTATAATGTTAATTTTTTATATATATCTCTATTATTATATTACTAGTCTTATTTCATATTTTTCATTTTTTTTTTATAAAAAATGATACAAATTTTCATTAAAAATAACTGTATGTGATGATGACGAGAAATCAATTCACTTTAAGAATAAAAAGTTATTCTTTATTTTATTATTATTATTTATATTTAATAGTTTAAGATTAATTACTTTGTATAACTATTAGGTCTTAAAAAAATTAATAGAGAGAATGAAAAATAATTGTAAAAAATTAGTAACTTTTAATCCCTCCTCTTGCTTGATATGTGGATACATGAAAAACTAAAACTACGTGAAAAGCTATTGCAATGGAAGCAAAAAAGAAAAAACAAGGGACCAAAGAAAAGAGATATTATTTTATTTTATTTATTTAATCCCTCCTCTTGCAATATTAGTTTTTTATGCATTATATTTTATCATATATATTTTTTTTTATCTTCATCACATTAACTAGTCTCTTATTTCATATTTCTTTCTTTGTTTACATTTTATTTGTATAAAGATAATTTCTCCAAAGGAAACAATGTAAACATTTTGATGTGTTTCCAAAGACATTAATACATGGCTTACCACAAGATATTGTTTGTTTCAACTTGAATGAACCTCACAATTTAGCATAGTTATAAAATCCGGTTCAGTCCAGTCGGTTGGACCAGTCCAACCGGGACCCTGTGGCATGACCAGGCCGGGTTGGTTATCGGACCGCTCATGCATGTGATCCGGTTTGACCTGAAGAAAAATGGACGATTTTGGGAAGAACCGAAAATTCGACCAATTTTTAGGACCTGGACCGGGTTGTGCACGTCGCCGCCGCCACTAGACTCAACCACCGCCGCATTGCTCGCTGCCCTGGCCTCACCTCCGATAACGTGGAGGATGAGGAGGAGGAAGCACTGTGAACAAACCTGTATAGGAAAGACAAAAAGAAGAAGAGGAAATGGAGAATATGAGGTGCAACAAGCACAAAGGCACACGCACGCAAGCAAGATGAGGCGTAGCAAGCACGGCGCAGCGGGCAACATTGTATCTGTTGGGGGAAGAACGAAGAAAAAATGCTTATATATGTATATCAATTAGGTTTTTCTTATTTGGGTCTGATTTGCTTCCTGCACCCCTTTTATTGCTTGATATACTCCTTTGGCTATTTTTTATATTAAAAATGGAAGTCGTGTTTTAATTTAATTAATTTTTATTTACATTTTTTATTAATATACTTTACTTATGTTATCAACTTAATACTTATACATAATATAATTTTATTTTTTTTAATATAGATCGGATCAAACCAGATTAATTACTGATCCACTGATTGGACCAATAACCTACTATATAATCCAATATCTCGACCAGATTAATAATCAAACCGAATTTTATAACATTGTAGTTTAGTCATATAAGGTCGGGATATTGAAACTATAAAAAAGACTCAGGTCACAGACATTCCACTAATCCCTTAATTAACCTTGACTAGGAGCAACTGCTCCATTGTACCAAAAGTTTTCACATTATTTAGAATATGAGACCAATGGTAGTTTATTAAAAAAATTGCCCACTCATCGAATGTGGTAAGCCTATCAATGCAATGGACTTGAGGTTAGTATAATATTATATATAAAAGAAATATTTTTTATAAGATATTTTATCCAAAACAAAGAGATATAAATATGAGATAATTAAGATGATTGATTCATGAAGAAAGTTTGAAAGAAAATGTAATATTGTAGGTACAATTTACGAATCATAAAAATGTTTAGGCATTTTCTAGTATTCAATGAAACTTTTTTGTAATTAATCAAATTTGTAAATTTACTGTATCTATATATTGTTGTTCCATTTATATATTCTATATTCGCATAAGTCAAATAGTATGAATGTTTAGACATCAGCATGGATGCTCAAAATGAAAAACGTTGACCTTTGATCGATGTTGGGTACTGAAATCTGAATACATTATTTATTAAGATTCATTATTTTCTGTTATTATTTTACATCCACATTTATATTTGTTGAAAAAGAGTTTTAATTATTAAATTTTATAGCCTAAAATTTTATTCCTAATTCCTATGTATTTGTGTGAAATAGAAAAATTATGTTTTTTATCCCCACATAAAAGCATAATTGTGGGCAGTGGTATAAGGTTTTTGGGTTATGAAAAAAAGTCTAATATTCGTTCTCGATCGGCCTTTCCTTATATGCAATATTTTAACAATTTACGCAAGGATTTAAGAAGCTTAAAAAAATAACGTGAGACAAATATTCCTTTATATATAATATTATGTATTGTTTCTTATGTCTATTAATTCACTCACCCAGACACGATAAATTATTAGATAGTTACCAGGCGTCTATAATTCTGACCATTTTCATTGACACCTACTTAAAATTTTCCTGTTTAAAAAGAATAATAATACTTGATTATATATAATATAGGGATTAGTATAAATCATAAAGACTCTAAATCACCTAATAATTTATCTCCACGTACTCATTTATATATTTATTCTAGAGAAGAAAATGGCCCATGAGGTTAAACGAAGGAGGTTGCCTCCCGCGGCAAGGTCTAATGATTTGGTTGTTCGTGTCTGAAGGATCATGCCTCAGAAATGTCCCATTTTTTTTTCTTCCTTACTCTATAGTCTATATGGTGATCAAAATCTACATCTGAGAAAAAGAAGGTGAGAAAAATATGGAGAAGTCACTAGCGAATGAGGCCCATGTGAAAATAGTCTACTAGGGTCCCATGCAGCCAAAGAGATAGGATATTTAATCATTATCTGATAGTGAATAAAAACTAAAGCACCACGGGGCACCTTGCTATCAGCATATGCATTATCTCTGCACCTTGCCACCTTCTGCATTGTGCATTGTATCCTCTTCTGACACATTCCTTATCGTATTCCCATCTTTCCCTTTTACTTTGCCTTTCTATTTTTTGATACATCATTCTACATATTTTATTTTAATATTATATATATATATATATAATATTCACTTACTCATTCATCTCTATTTTTATTAAGATTCAATGATTATGATAAATAATTAATTTTAATTATTAAATTTTAAAAAATAAATAATCTAAATAAAAATAACTTTAAAAATTATTTATATATATATATTAGCAAAATATTAATATTATTATATTGGTACCAGCAGTATGTATCATTTACGTATTGTATCCGTAGGTCAAAAAAATTACATAAATAAGAAAAGAAAAAAAAAGGCCAGTGAGAATTCATTAAATTTTTTTAGCCATCTATCGTGAAAATGCAAGAAAAATTCAGACACTACGGCTTTAGCATTTAATATTTCCTTATCTATCTAGTTATTATAATATTGTTATATTCTGTATTACAATGAGCAGTTGTAGAACTTCAAATATGGCACGCTGTGGTATAAAAGAATCTCAACTTTATAATTTCCTAATTAATAATTATATCAATTTGCTTGAATAAGTAATTAAGGCTAGGGCATTAAATTTCATAAAAATATTTTAATAATATTTATCAATTGGTTGAATTTATTTAAAAAACAATGCGTTCTGTTCAAGTCACATGCTTCTTCTTTATCAAGTTACAAGGATGATTTTGGTACCTGTGTTTGCTTTTATCAAGGTCTCATACTTTTCAAATCAAAGAAATCTGGTGCAAGTATAAATACTATGTCCAATTTTTAACATTTGGGTTAATAGATTGTATTATGCGGTATGTGATAACGGATTCAAATGACTTGACATGCCACAATATTAATATCGATGTTTTTAAAGTCAAAGTTTTCACAATACACGTCAACAATTATTATTTTTTTAGAAGCCTCAACAATTATTAATAATAACAATTTTACATTTAGAATAAATCTAATACGACAAAAATTTTAAGTTAATTTTATTTTTTAAGAAAAATGTTAAAATGATGTCTTATATATTAAGCATTTTTAACCGATCTGTTGCAAATAAAATTTTTGCTAGTTTTTGACCCATTTTTCTTCAAGTTAGTTAAGTTGTTTATTTGAACTGATCCTTTGACTAGTTATTGGTTTTCCAATTTAACTGGCAGATTCAATCTGATTTTAAAGACACAAATAGATAACATGCTATAGAAGACGATTTCCACGTCACAATAAAATTCACATTAGCTCATTGTGTTAACTGTAGGATATTAATTATGAACTTAATATTCATACATTTTTCATTTAATTACAAATCACTGTTGACTTTAAAAGTAATTAACATAAAGTTAATAATCTTATCATAATTGTGGTTGTATGACGACGTAATTTTTTTTACATTATTAGTTTATAATTATTTTTCTCATTAATTATTAAGTTAAATTTACATTTATAATGGATTTTAATGTTGTTTCCACATCATAAAATAGCATCCGTGTAGTTGTGTAAGGTTTGTTACAATCGTATGTTGCGGAACAATATACTTTATGAGACAACTTGTATTTGATTTTTTTATATTTTTTTGAATTAATGATAATCATGCTCAATAAACATAATTAGTCTCAGACCTAATATGATTAGAGAATATCCATAATTTTTGCCCCAAGAAAAGAAAAATCATCTAGACCATCTTATATGTTAATATTTGGATTAAATATCATGGTTTAGATTTCATTGATCTAAAAGTTATAAGGTCCAATTTAAACAAATGAGAAATTAGCGACTAAAATTATCACTCATTTATCAAAATATAGGAATAAAAATACAATTAAGCCTATGCAATATCTTTTTATTTGTGAATAATATACTTGTTTAGGGGATATTTAGATAAAAACTAATCTATGTTAATTGGTTTGGGTTGATCTTTTTTAAATGACAATTTGAACCATAACTTGTTTTTTTTTTTTATATGTGAAAATCAAATAATGTCAATATAAATTTATAATAATTCATGCACATTACTTAACAAGCTGAGTTAGGTCTCATCAACACGATACCTTGATTTAGGTAAAGTCATCGTTTCTCCTAATAAAAATATATATAACATGAAAAAAATATAGGAAAAACTATAAAATTGTAATAAAAATATATAGGAAAAACTATATCAGTTTGACGTTTTTTTATTTTCTCACTTTTTTTGGTGATTTTTACTGACTATGTATATTAATATTATATTTTCAGCCAAAAGTTTCACAGACTACACATAAAAAAAGGTTTTATAGAATAATGTTTTTTGTCTTTTTTTTTTCCGTCATGGCCAGTTTTTTTTTCATCGCATGGGCTCAAAGTGGGGACCAGACCGGACTAGCCCAATGATTCAAGTTTCATATAGTGAACGGGCTGTAGCAGAATGAGATGGCCCAGAGTCATTCCAAGAAACGACTTCTTAGTTCTTATCCCGTTTGAGCCATTGTCTATATTTTTTCTTATCCCTGTGGGCTACTTGTTTACGTTATCTATCTTTTCTTAGAATTTTAATATAATTAATTTTAAATGAAATAATGTAAGAAAATGTTTAAAATTACGGTTACAATAAATTATTTCTAATTTATAAATGATATCTTAAAGAAAAATTAATTTTATCTAAATGGTAAAGTTATTTTTAATGTGTAAAGATTAGTATGTTTGAGAACCTTTGAGAAATAAGTTTTGTCAATGAAAATTGTGAAAAGTTTTTCTTTTCCTAAAATTACTTATCCTCATTACAAAATTAATCTTAAAAATTTCATAAGTTAACCGAATGGAATAACAATGTACAAATGGATTTTCAGTTGGGAAATTGGTCACATCCAAACACATTATTAATCTTCTCATTTGAATTTTTATAATTACATGCGTATTTTTAATGGATTTTGTATAAGCAGTGTTATTTCTTGCGGAATTTTGTTCTCGAGTTCATGGATAATTAGTTTTTGGGTAGTTTCTCTGCAAGGAATATGACATGTTTTGCAAGTTGCAACAACATTTTCCATTACAAATGTAAAAACAAAAAAAATTTTGCAATAAATTTTGTAGGTAAATCAGCAGCAAATAGCTGGTTCTGCAAAAAAAATAAAATTGGGTACACAACAAGTTTGGCACATAAAACTGCACGAGATTTTCTTAGTTTTTTTACAATGCAGAAAAAAGATTGTAAGTAAATTTTCTGAATTTTTTTACAAAATAATATTTTTTAGTCACAAAATTTCAACATAATTTTTTGATATCATTTTAGAAGCTTTTAATATTAATAATTTTTTGTTATTATAGTAAACTAATTTATTTAGTCCTATTTTTGTTGTATGAGATACCCGCATTTAAAACTTGACAATATTTCGGATAGGAATTTTTTTAAATGCGGAAACAAATAATATTACTTTTAATTGTAAAAAAATTATACAAATTACATGTAGAAATTATAATTTATTTTTAAAAAATATTTTAAATTGTTTAATAAATAATAAATTATATTCTTATCGAATTTGGAATTATTTTTTCTTCTCCCAAATAAAATATACATATTTAACATGTGGTGCTTGTGAACATTGTGACTTGGTGGTTATGAACATGCTGACTT
The DNA here is from genome assembly GCA_007407185.1 of Glycine tomentella. Taxonomy (NCBI): domain Eukaryota; kingdom Viridiplantae; phylum Streptophyta; class Magnoliopsida; order Fabales; family Fabaceae; genus Glycine; species Glycine tomentella. The sequence goes on along the minus strand of PYAF01004539.1, from coordinate 1,620,066 downwards.
GCTGGAAAAAAATATTAAAAAACGAAACACGATATGCATGCTTCGTGGTTGTTAACATGTTTTTGTTGAACAATTGTCGTTACCACACACACCGTTTGTAACTTTAACCATCAATCATTTAACTTTTGTTTTATTCTTTGTGTTGATTGGACTTTGGCAATTGCCCAATGCCCCAACAACACTCCAACAGTTCAATGCGATTATATATATATATATATATATATATATATATATATATATATATATATATATATATTATATTATATGATGTGGTTGAGATTTTATCCGTGCAGCAAAATACTTTTATTTTATTTTATTTTAAAGGAAGCATATTTTCGTTAATGGAAATATATTTAAAGATTAAGTTTTTGTTAAGTTAAATTCATCTATAAGTCTCCTTAGCATTATTAAATATTTATTTAAGTAGCTGTATTTAAAAATTAATTAAAGCACTCTATCAAAAAAAAAAAAAAATCTTCAAAATGCAACCAAAAATAAATAAATAAAATTCAAAGACACCATCATTGAATGCTGATAAATTTATTTAATGTGTGGCTCTAAATTAATGAAAAATGTTAGGTATCAAAGGCTGATAGCGATTTATTATGATTATTACGCGTCATTTGATGTAGGACCAACAGAGCATGTGCAATTTTTTTTTTACTAAAAAAGAACGCGCACAACTAATACAATTATACATTCCTTAAAAAAAAAATTAATACAATTATCCTAATTTTTGTTTCAATAACTCAATTTGAGATAACACGTACCACATGCACTAGCATGATGCTAATAGTAATTTTCATTGCCGTGGAGCACCACCAGAGGGCTAGAAAATCTTCTGCATCCATATCAGCCAGTAGCTTACTCTGGTTTCCTTTCTTTACAGTTCACTATATAAACTTTGTCATATGTTCCCATTGCACTCTGTTGTTTTGTAACTTAATTATCATCTAGGGCTAGAACAATTAGGGTTTTAGGTTAGGGATATATGGTGCTGCTACGCAATGAACTTCAAGAATTTGAAGTATTAAACGTAAATAGATTTGGGAAAGAACATTTTTTTTTTGTACTAATAAAAGAAAAGTGCAAAAATTTAGAGGGGGAAATAATAAGTTATTTCATTAAAAGTAACATGTCATTAGTATTTGACATTTGCAAATATTTAATGATATTAATTTCTAACTATTTAACATTATATTTTTTTTAAACTTGTTATTGTGTGTTGGTACGTATCAAATATTTTTTTAACCAATTTACCTTATTTGGTTAAACCATCTTTTAAATACCTTAATTTAATAAGAATTTTGTTTCAGTGACATTTTTTATATAAATTTTAAAATGAGGATAATTTAGTGTTTTTTTTATAAATAATATTGATATAATTAAATTATGTTAAGTAATTTCTTAATTAATATAAAATATAATTTTACTTATACTTGAGACCACAAAGAGTTTTTAAATAAAATTGATATAATTTTTTTTTTATTTTTACTAATTCTCCATCACTCTGGACTTCACATGACGTTAACATGCTGTCGTCATTAAAAAATCTGATGAGATCTCCAATAATTCAGATTAGATGAAGAAGGAGTAAGCTCGACGTCCCATCAAATTTCTTTAATTATAATTGATAAAGAGTCTTTGCTTTAGTTTTTTTTACACATATAATAATTTATACAACAATCTATATTCTATAGTATTTTCTTATTCTAATTTATCTCAATCATTCTATCATTTATTATATTTTAAATTTAGATTTCTCTCTCTTTTTTTAGAAGCTCTCTTTTTTCTCTTAATTGTACATTTTATTTTATAATTTGTTATATAAATATCATTTCTCTCTAAATAAAAATCAAGTTTCTTTAATTAAAATGATGGTTTTCTTCTATTGTATGAACATATATTAGCTTTTGCAACTGGGAAAAGCAAGAGTTTATTTTCTGAGCTAGGATATTTTTATGAAGTAAGATATATTCAAAAAATTCCTTAGAAAATCCAGAAAGTAATACTTTTTATTAGTAAAAAACATTAAAAAAAACTAATTACAATGCATAAATAAAGTTTTAATAGCATCCGTTAAAAAGAGATTCTTCATGCCATGAGGACATAAGATGCCAAAACATATCGATACTTTAGTAGAAGCTATAGCTTTTATAACCTAATCGGCAAAACCATTTCCCTCTCCAAGAGTGTGACTGGTTGGAGTGCCAATCCACAAGATATTTATGCAATAATGAATACTCCAATAATCAAACGATTTTATTTCTGTCAATTTTTTTTGTTAAAAAATACTTTCAAATTCTTCTCTTTTAAAAACTTATTTAAACATCTTAAAAATATTTAAAAATTAATTATTTAAAAATCATTTTCATAACAAAACAATGTTAAACTTAAAAGCAAACGATATGTAATTCTTTTTTTGTGTTAAGTCATAAAAAAAGAGTTTAAATCACGTGGTTCTTGCCGAATGCCGGGAATAACTTATCTGTTTCACTGTTTTTTACTTTTGTCCTTCCATCACGCCATTGGGCCGTCCAACTTTAAGACATTGCAATAATAGTTAAACCACAACATTGACACCATCGATCTGCAATAAAAATCTATCAATTAACACTTAAGAATCACATGTTAAAAATATATTGATAGTTAAACACTTAAAACGTGTAATATAATTTCTACCTAATAAAAATATTGATCTATTAACATAAATATTATGAATTTACGCATGATATATCAATGATATAATTGATAATCTGTACTGTAAAATTTGACTACACAAAGAAAAAACTATACACAAGAAAAAATATAAACATTTTATAATTAATGCATAACTAACCAATAACCATGGCAAGAAGAATTGCGTGGCAACTATATATAATGACGAAAGGTACAGCTAGTAGCTAGTAGCCGATTTGTTGGAGCTCTTGGGAATGGCGTCGAAGTCGAATGGCAATTGCAACAAAGGGTTTGCTGACAGCTATATGCTGTTGAACCCTGAAGACGCTCATTTCTTCGATCTTGTTCGTGTGCTGTATTCCCGTAACTTGAAACACCGAAAATTCGTGGACAGCAATGCTGAGGGTTCTTATGAGGGAAGCTTCCGCCAAAGATGGCTTATCTTCGTCTCTGTGGTGCTCCAGAAGCTTCTGTTGTTCATTGCTAAGCCACTTTCGTTCTTCGGCTCTTTCATTGAGTTCTTCATCAACCTCCTTGTCCTCAACGGTGGCTTCATCATGGTCGTCATTAACTTCCTCACAGGTTTTTAGTTCGACTTCCAATTTCATAGATCTGAAGTTTTTCTTTTTTATTTATGTATTTATTTTACACTTGCTTGAAGTTAGTCCATCTGCTTCATGTTCATCAACTGTTTTATGCAAAGCAAAACTTACTAATCTTGCTCTTGCTCTTCCTTTCTTTGTGGGTGAAAAGTTTGTGGAAATCTTCGTGCATCCATCTATATATCATTTTTCTTTATGCTAAAAAAATTCAAAAGAAGAAAAAGGAAAGTAAATAATCCCTAGTGCTTTTTACAAGAGTCGTACCTCAATTATTCAGATTCTCCATACACCGAGTTCAAATCTCATCCATGGTCCTTTTCTTAGTGATGTTCATGACTCATTTTATCCCATATTTTTGGGTAAATACTCGTTATATCGCATTGATTTATCTTGGTCTTAAATTAATTTTGATGTGTTTTTTAAGAGAAAAATTTGATGTGTTGGACTTTAGAAATTAAACTTAATGTATTTTTAAGTTTGAGGCGTATCGTAGATCATTAGACGTTTTAACCTAATTTAATATCCAATATTATTTTAAAAAATATAATTTTTTAAACAGTTATATATTAACAATATATTTTTCTTACTTAATAAACAATGTTGTATATAAAAATATAAAATGATATTATATAAAAACATAAATCATCCATTGACCATGTACAATCTATCACAACTCAAAATACATAATAAGTTTATTAACTTTTAGGATGAGTATTTTAAAAATTATATAAAAGTGATAATTTCTTTTTGAGTAATTGATAGTATAAAATTATTTTATATCATCTTCATTAAATTCATATTATATTTATATATTTTTTATTTGATAGTATTTGTTGGAATATAATCCTTAATTGTAATCTTATGTTATTTCTAATTGTATAATTTCCTTCTGGAAGAGTGGGTCCCCGGCATTAAATTTCCTTCTTTTTTCTTTCTTTCTAATTTTAGAATAGATAGGCTTGCCCCGCTTGCTTGTTTAGGGGTCACTTTGACATTATAAATTCATACTCCATAGACTCATAAATAATAAATAATACATTCCTAAAAGCTAATTATCGATATCCTATGACGTAATTGAAAAAAGTAAAAATTATAACTAAAAAAAGAAAATAATTATTTATTAAATTGTTTTATTATATATTGATTTTTAAATTACCTACTACACTCATCATTCTTTTTTAGGTTCTCATATTAAATTATTAAAAAAAATAATGATGAACTGTTTTAACTTTGCATTTTTACGCGGTTCAATCAAAATCATAGCTGTGCGAAACATTCCAATCAAACATAAGTATGAATTATCTATTTAAAGAGAATTCCTTTCATATTTAATGTAATATAATTAATTAATTATTGTAAACAAAATAGGTCACCTGGTCGTCCCCGATCGTAATGCACCAAATTATTTGTCTTGCATCGGAAATTTGGACGCGCGAGTAAAGTTGGATGCCATCACGCGGGATGACTGCAGGTACTATGTTTCATTAGCTATGATGGCTTCAAAGGCATCCTATGAGAATGCAGCTTACCTTAAATCTCTAATAAAAATTCACTGGAAGGTAAATTAATTAACTTATTTTGTTTTGACATTTTCTATCTTCTCCTCAGTTTAATCAATTTCTTTTGATACATCGCTAATTAATTTTGTTTTGATCTCTGTGTCCTTACAGATGGAATTTGTGGGATTTTTTGACTGCTGGAATGGTAAGAACTAAGAACTAAAAATAAGCACATCTCATCTGCATGCATGTGTTCATGTAATTTATAGTTAGTTTCAGTGAGTGTTGAGTGTTAAAAATGTTAGAAGATGTTCTTAGCAGTCTTTACAAAGCTTCTGTGGAAGAATAATCATGAAGGAAAAATGTGCTTTTTAAGCCTCTCAATTTTCAGTCAAAATTAATTTTAGTTTCTATATTTTTATTTTTTATTTTTGTAATTAGTAAAATTCGTCTCTATGAAATTCCGGATATGAGGAAGAGCTAGAGACAGAATTACCATTATAGTTGTAAAAATTAAGAGAATAAATTATAGAAACTAAGATCAAATTTGGATGAAAATCTAGAAATCTAAAACACATTTTACCCTGAATGATGATTAATTTTCGTTTTCAACCTTTCCTTGCACATGCCAGATTTTCAAGAAAAGGCCACAACCCAAGTCTTGGTTGTTTTGGACAAGCATGAGGACCGCGATACTTATGTGGTGGCTTTCCGAGGAACGGAACCCTTTGATGCAGATGCATGGTGCACTGACCTTGACATCTCATGGTACGGGATTCCAGGCATTGGAAAAATGCATGGTGGCTTCATGAAAGCTTTAGGGCTACAAAAAAATGTGGGGTGGCCTAAGGAGATTCAAAGGGATGAAAATCTTCCCCCGTTGGCCTACTATGTTATTAGGGACATTCTAAGGAAAGGTTTGAGTGAAAATCCTAATGCAAAATTTATTATTACGGGTCATAGTTTGGGTGGGGCACTCGCAATTCTCTTCCCTACGATCATGTTCTTGCATGATGAGAAGTTGCTGATGGAGAGGTTGGAAGGGATCTACACTTTTGGGCAACCAAGAGTTGGAGATGAAGCATATGCACAGTACATGAGACAAAAATTGAGGGAAAACTCTATCAGGTATTGCAGATTTGTTTATTGTAATGATATAGTTCCGAGGTTGCCCTATGATGATAAGGACTTGCTCTTCAAGCACTTCGGGATTTGCCTTTTCTTTAACAGGCGCTATGAACTCAGGGTACGTACGTATGTTTTTTCCATTTTGAATTAATCTTTATTTGATTTAAGTGTTGATGTTCATTTGAATATCTTTAAGTACTAGTGGACAAGATGTTGTTTTATAAGTATTTTTCAATAAAACAGAACAAATATTTACAAGTTGATCAATGAAAATATAACACATGCAGTATTTGTTACATGTACATTGTGTATAGGAGTGGAAATATAGGTCACAACAAACAAGATTTAGTCGTAACTTGTTTGAAAATTTCAAGGCTTAAATTAGGTTTGTTGCCGGTTTATCAATGGAAGTGGCATGTGCTTTTTTCTCACAATCATGATTTGGTACTCTGACAACATAATAAACTTTGTTTTGGTTGTTATTTCTCATATTTTATTTTATTTTTTATTCATAAAAATTAAAGACAATTTTAAATAATTTATAAAAACTCACATATCCTATTAAATTAACTAAGTTAACCCACTTTCTCTATATTATGCTACATTCATTATTCTCTATATTTTCCTTAAGCAATGAAATTAAATCCCTTTTTCTACACACAAGAATAGATATTTTTAACTATTAAACATGTATTTCGTACAGCAAGTTGACCCTATATTTGAAGTGAACAATTCATTGTTTAATTTTATTGCAGATTCTCGAAGAAGAGCCGAATAAGAACTATTTCTCGCCATGGTGTGTGATACCCATGATGTTCAATGCTGTTTTGGAACTAATAAGGAGCTTTACCATTGCGTCCAAGAATGGACCTCACTATAGAGAAGGATGGTTTCTCTTTGGTTTCAGGTTGTTTGGTTTGCTGATTCCTGGCTTACCTGCTCATGGTCCACAAGATTATATTAATTCCACTCTTCTGGGATCAATTGAAAAACATTTTAAAGCAGATTGATGTGTCCGTGTACTGTACATGATCATTCCATACCATTCCATGTGTATGGTCATGCAAACTAAAATTTACGTGATATATAATCAAGTTTTTCAATTTAAATAATAATAATGATAACAACACTTGATTATGTATGTGAAGAATAGTTAATATCATAATGGTTATGAATAATTTAACAGTTTGTCGTCAGTGTGAGTTATTTAATAGTAATAAGCTAGGATTGAAGTTGATTCCTTTGGTGCATGGATTTATCATTAATGAGATCAATGTGAAGTTTGTTTATTTCACTACAGGAAATGGTAGACCAAGATTGCTAACCAGCATTTGCTTTTGACATTCAGTTTATTATTGTCAATTTCCTTTATATATTTTCACCCTAGCTGAATTAAAAAGATCTTTTACCTGTCAACAACATTCATTTATTGATTCTATGTTATCGAGGCAATGGAGCCAACACTTTAAAGCAAGAGTAGGGTTCTCCGCAAAGTAAATAAATGAAAAAAAAAAAGAAAAAAAAGATGTAATCCAAACTCCTTTCTCTTTAGCTGCTAAACCCAATTATGAAAAATTTGATAAACTAATTTCAAAATCACATCATTTCAATGCAAACATATTTCTAACACAAACACTCTTATTGACCATATTTTTTTACACACGAACAAGTTACGAAAAATTTGGTACACCCCTTAAATTACAATAACATCAACAAAAATCACTTCTTCTTTGAGCAACTTCCAAAACTAAGTATTATGAAGGTAACCTACAAAATGTGAAGAAGATGATAAGGTTGGCCTAGACCGGCAACCTTGTACACTGTGTCCTGTTACCATCAATCAATTGCTTGATTGTATCTGAAATTGCACGCACAACCAATGCATAAAGCACTTGATAACAGTAGTAAGCAGACAAAGCAAAAATGCCAACCCATGACATGACACTAAGCCAAGCAAGGACTGGAGATATAATGGTCATAACCAAAACTGAAGAAACACTTGCAATCACCATCATGATGCAGACTAAGATATTATGAGGAAGATCCCATTACGCTGAGAAAGCATTGTTCCCAGCAGCCACAGTGAGAAGTACAAGAAAATCATCAAAACCATAGCCATCATGACATTGGGGTGTGCTATGTGTAAAGCTTCTCCCATTGGTGTGGTCTTGAAGGCAATGACACCAAACTACCACTTGAAGAATTTGTCAAATATCTCTTGTGACTCCCTGAACCAATTCACCTCTTCCTCCCTAAAGCATCAAAGCAAAATGCATGTTAGAACAGAACAGAGGAATTTGAAATAGTGATGAATAACTAATTACCTCGTCGGAATTGGATTTCTTGGACTATAATTCATAGCATTCGTTTGTGACATCCTTTCTCTACTCCTCTAAAGAAGAAAATGTGAAAGAGCTGGATTGCACTTGCACAAAGGGAGGAGATTATATTTATACTTGGGAGAATGGCAGGTGTATTGCGATAACGGGGATTTTCTTATGCTTTAATTTGTTTACTTTGATACGAGGAAGTGTTGATATTAATATTTATATAAGAATATAATTTATGAAAGAGTCAAAGAGAAGCTCTTAAAAAGTTTGAAATAGCGTGCGGAATCTTCAGCTAGTGCACCACTAAGGGAACGTATAAAACGTATAGACGTATTTAATTAAGATGCAATTTGGTAACAAAAATACCAAGTTTTTCCACCCTCAAACCGTTATCTGGAGAGATCATTAGTCTGAAAATTGATGATGTTTGGTGTACTGATGAGGATGTTCTAAAAAGGGAGGCCATTAAATTTTTCAGGAAACTTTTTCAAGATCAGAGTCACTGGAATCCAGTGGAATTAAGTTTGATAATTTCTCACGTATTGGTTGGTCTCTCTTTGAATCTCTTATCATATATGTCACTATAAAAGAGGTCAAAGATGTAATTTTCTCTGAGTCCTTACAAAACTCCTAGGACTGATGGATTCCAACCAATATTTTTTCAAACATACTGGGATCATATTGGTAGTGGTAGGGATGTGTGGGATATGGTGACTCACTCCTTTTCCAATGGGGTGATTAGTCCAGCTTTAGCAGAAGCTTTTGGTGGAGACGACGTCATGGGTGGTGGCGCCAGTGACGATATCCTTCCAAACGTTGTCGACGTACGGTTTGTGGGTGATGGACTTTAGGAGGTTGTCCATGGGGCGCAGTTCAAAGAGAAGAGGAAAGGAGGTCGTTGACGACATGCTTTCTTTTCTACGATTTCTGGTGGAGGGTGTGCGGAGACGACATTGTTGATGGTGTCTTGCGGGCGATGATCTTGCGATAGCAACAACGGTGTGGGGATGGAGGGGAAGATGACGCAGTGGTGGTGTTGGAGGAGGGGAAGATGAGGCGGTTGAGATCGGAGGGGATGAAGAAATCATCCTGTATATATGTTGTCGTGATTTAAAGTGGTGGTTTTGTTTGCTTCCATGTGTTGTGCTGCTTATTTTAGTTTGAGGTTTGGGAGTGGGTTTGTCGATCTGTAGCTTGGACTTGGAATGATGTCGTAGTGGCCACCGGAGGTGGAAAGCTAAGAAGGTTCAAGGTTCTTGTTTAGCTGTTTTACACACTTGTTTGGCTCCTTATCTGTTGCAACGTGGCAATCGTAGTTGGAATCTGGGCACATGTTTAGATTTTTTATATTACTTGTTGTCATGTACTAGGTTGGTTTTTTTCTATTGGAAAATCGTGTGTTCTTTATTGTTCTCGAGTATTTTGTGTAGAACACTTCTTTCATCATTATAATATAATTGTTTGACGCTTGTAATATTGTTTTGGGTTAAAAAATTTATTAAAACGCATGTGCGTATCATGTGATCACAAATATAGACGGAGTTAACGCTATTAAGGGAAGAGGAGGTGCAACTGTAATTTCCGTAGGGTTCAAATAAAGAGAGGATACATATGTAATTAGTGTAACTTGCTCAAACTGTTTGGTTAATTAGTCGGTTCAAGGCGAAACACGATAATAGGTCCGGTCCGGCCCAGCCCAACTGATAGATGCGAAGATGCGATATTGCGAAGTGGGCATGTTATTGATGGCCCAGTAAATGAGAGAGAGAGAGAGAGAGAGAGAGAGAGAGAGAGAGAGAACAAGGAGCGAAAAAGCGTCACGAGCGAGCGAGAGAGGAAGGACGAGAAGAGAGATAGGGAGCGCGAGCGTGAGGAAGATCTTCGATTTAGGGTTTTCAATTTCGTATTCAGCAAGGTCAGTGAGCGCCTAATTCACCGAATTTCTTTCAATTCTTAACAATTTTTGTTTTGTTTTCTGTTACCGTAGAACTCCAACCCCCAAAAGCTGATTTTCATCTGGTAGTAGTATATGATGATGATGACGACGATATTTGTGTGTGAGAAAGAAGTGTGCTTGTTGTGTGCAGGCGGCGAGTGTGAGATTTTAAGAGAGAGAGAGGTGAGAACGCTGAGTGCTCTGCTGAGAGATTCCATTGCCCCAAGAGAAGGAAGAGGAGGAGAAGGTGGATAGATTTTTTTTTTCTTCTTTCTGTTTATTTATCCTCAGAGCGGTGGATAGGGATTTTTCCCTTTGCAGCGTTCCGTCCCTTTCCATTGTGATTTGTTGAAGTTTCTGATGGAGCAGCGAAAGCTTGTGGTCAGTCATGCACGTCCAATTTGTTAATATAATAATTTTTTTATACTTGTCGATTGCATTACTCGAAATTTCGACATCGTTTGATTTTTTTTGCAATTCGTGTTCGTATAATTGCGCATTAGGTTTTGGGGATTCCTTGGGATGTCGATACTGAGGGATTAAGGGAATATATGAGCAAGTTTGGTGAGCTGGAAGATTGCATTGTCATGAAGGTTAGCCGTTGCTTTCCATTTGTCTGTTAAGTGTCGTTATTTTTCATGTGCTATTTATGCTTGTCTACCATGCCGATAATAAATTATAATAATTATTTATCGTTTATATGTATTCTGTATATTTCAGTTATCTGTTTGTTTGTAATATAACTCAATCCCATCTATACTCCTATTTGTATTGAATTTAATAAAAAGTACTTGCTGCGTGCAACTTTTCAAGAAGAGAAATTAAGGACAAGTGGGTGTGTTTCTTATGGTGCCCTTGAAGATGTTTATGTTCATCCATTTAGAGTAAACAACCATTTTGGTATTTAAAGATACAACTAGTTTAGTTTTCTAATAATAAATATTAAATACATCAAAATGGTCTCTCATTGTCAAAATTTGATGTCAAAGGGTTGTGGTCACTTTTTCTTCTCCTTCTCCTCATTACTGATTATGAAGGAAATGCCTTGTACAATCTTTATAGTTCATTATTCATGGCTTATTTATCATAAGTTTGGGTGCTACAAGCGCACAGAGAAAACAAGAGAAGAAATATCAAGCTGGTTATGCTTTATTACTTCTGGTGAATGTGAAATATAATTGTCTTGTACAGGATTATGTTAGATTGCCCCTACACTATTAAGTTTTCTGGAGGCACATTTTAATCCGCTTTATTTATTTTAGGAGCGGTCAACTGGACGGTCTCGTGGTTTTGGATATGTTACATTTGCTTCAGTGGATGATGCTAAGGTAATTAGTTCCTCTCATTTTTCAAGTGCTCATTTGATACACCCCTATATGATCTCTACATGCTATATCATGATTTTGATTACTTTCTTTCTGCAGGAAGTACTATCAAGTGAACATATTATTGGTAATAGGACACTGGAAGTCAAAGTGGCGACACCAAAGGTTATAACCAAATTTTTTTTTTTTTGAAAATTTAAATCTGGTCTGCTTCGTGGCTGGTTTACTTTTTATATAGCTGTACTGCTTATTCGCAATGCTTTCATATTAAAGGAGGAAATGAGGGCACCAGTCAAAAAAGTTACTAGAATATTTGTTGCCAGGATTCCACAATCAGTAACAGAAGCTACTTTCCGAAGGTATACGAGTATGTAGTATCTTCATTACAATAATCCACACTAGTGTTTTTTTTTTTTTTTCCTTTAGTAATATTTTCTTATATTGAATGTATATGATGAAGTTTGTATGATAGTCTCACAACCTTTCTTATATTTCTTTTCTTTTCCTTGCAGTCATTTTGAGAAATATGGTGAAATAACAGATTTGTACATGCCAAAGGTACTTTCCTTCCTGTGATTGTTATTAATGCAGAATTTAAATGCTGTTTGCATGTATTTTTTTTTTTTTTTTGTATGTATGCATGCTGTTGAATTCACATTTAGTTGTACAAATAAATTGCAAACTATGCACTTTTCTTAATTATCGATAATTTACCATTTTTCCCAACAGGATCAAGGATCCAAAATGCATCGTGGAATTGGTTTCATCACTTTTGCAAGTGCAGGTTGGCCATCGAATGTAGCCTGTGTTATCTACTCTTAAGTGTCCGTGTGTTTTAAAGTGTATGGAAGTTATATTTTAATTTTCCTTTAATTTATCTATGCAGTCATGTGGGATCTTGGTTATCACTTGGAAAAGTGAAATTTTGACTCTACCTGCTACTTGCATTATTTTGATTTGCTTTTTTGGTTCTTGGACTTCTGAAATATTGTGGATAGGATGTCTCAATCACTATAAGGAAGATGTTTTGTCTTGCAGATTCTGTGGAGAATTTGATGTCAGAAACCCATGAACTGGGAGGTTCTGCTGTGGTGGTTGATCGAGCTACTCCTAAGGCAAGAGTTTCTTTAGCTTGTCATTTTACTGTAGAATATTTTCTGGATATTGCAGAGTAATGTGTAACCAAGACTTGTTTTAATCAAATTAATTAAATCTTACTAGTGGATTTCATTTCCCTAAACATGTGCATTGTTTAATGATTAAAGAATATATTAATATTTATATTTGTCCTTATCCTTTTAGTTATTGTATGTTCCTTTTTTCAGGATGATGACTTTAAGCCAATGGGCAGAATGGCGCCGCCGCCACCGCCACAAGGAGGATATGGTGCATACAATGCTTATATCTCAGCAGCCACTCGATATGCAGCACTTGGTGCTCCTACTTTGTATGACCATCCTGGCCCAATTTATGGAAGTAAGCATCAAGCACCAGTGTTCAATTAAAATGACTCATGTTGCTTCATACTGCTAGTGACTACCCTATTTTGTGAATTAGGGGGAGACCCTGCTCAGAGAACTAGTAGAAAAATTTTTGTCGGCCGTCTTCCCCCAGAAGCAACTTCTGATGATCTTCGCCAATATTTTGGAAGATTTGGTCGTATATTAGATGTTTATGTTCCAAGGGTAAGATATAAAAAAAATGCATATACGAGTGTTGGGAAAGCTGAATAACTTGATTTTGTTTTTTGGGTAGGATCCTAAGAGAACAGGACATAGAGGTTTTGGATTTGTTACTTTTGCTGAAGATGGTGCAGCAGATCGCGTCTCTCGAAGGTCTCATGAGATTTGTGGACATCCGGTACTTTGATTTAAATTTGCTGCTAACTGTTTTTACTACCCTACTTTCATCTATTATAAGTTTCTGTTTGTCCATTTTTCTATCATTGAAATTTAAATTTATAGATGTGGTGGAAGGGGATCTGTGTGGGTATGAGGTGGAGATTATTAACTCCCACTTCTTTAAAATGCCCATTCCCAGTTAGAGCATGAATTAGCAGTTGACTAATTGGTTCCTTCAAATCATGAGAGAACGAGTCTTTAGAAGTGTGGATTTGTAATTCTGTTATTTCTTACAGAAATCTATGATATTACATCACTGTCTACAGTAATTACATATCTGTACAGTTGACCTATATAATTCATGTAAAGGGTGAATTTCTTATGACATGTCATCATGCTGTGAATGTCAAGATGATTTGATTATATTTTTTGGTTTATTTCTGTTTTGGTTTAAATATGATTTGATTAATTAACAGCTTGCACCTGCAGGTTGCAATAGATTCGGCTACTCCTGTTGATGATACAGGGCCCAGTGGGAATTTTATGATGAATAGTATGGAATCTTTTGGGGGATATGGTGGTCCTGTGCGATCTTATGGGAGGATGTATGGTAGCTTAGACTTTGATGATGTGAGTATATATATACTAATGATTTTATGACCAATAATATATAAGGGAAATGGAGTTTGGAGTTTTGGACAATTTGTCAAGAATTTGACCTACTTAGCAAGTACAGTATCTTAATATGAAATATTTTAGTTTTCTCAGTGTAAAAACACCGTTAATCAGTGGTTGTATTGATGCTCCTAGCATGTAATCACAGTTTCATGTTTTTTGCTTTTGAGTATTTATTATTTTCTTTTGCAGTGGGGTTATGGAATTGGGAGACCATCAAGAGCAGCAGATTGGAGGTACAGACCATACTAGTAGGACACAACTTATCGGTGCCAGCGAACTGTGGTGCTGTTAATTAACTATGATTTTTAAAGCTGTAAGAACTATGGATTGGATTTTATTTTATCCATCGTAACCAGAAATACTTTTTTCTTTGAACATGTTGTTATCTTGTATCCATTTGTACTAGTGCAGATGATGGAAATATAATATATTCTAGAATGACAATGTTACATTTCCAGAATAAATTAGTCATTTATGCCCTTTAGTATTTGCGAACGAACGAACCTGGCAACACTTTTCAGTCATCTTTTTTGTGTTCAAAGTCTATTAGTCACTGTAAGTACGTAGCGAAAAATGTTCAACTGAATTTTTTTTTGACAGTGTTTTGGACCGTTTAGATGTGAAAATATAAAAGGACGGACGTTGAAAAGATGTTTCTAAATATATACGTATGTTCCAACTGATTCTATTTTATTACTCCTCGAAAACTCGTGTCTAACTGATGTATCCGCACCAATTTTAAATGATCTTGGCCACTGAGATGAATACTCGTTGTCGAGTTTGCCATGTGATATAAATTGAAAATTAAAGACGCATGCGTTTCCTTTTGAAAGAAGTGAAATATTTTGAATATTATTTACAATGCAAATTTGCTGATGGTGGTCATGGGAAACGCTCCAATTCTTGAACTACTTGTGCTCCTCCAACGATGCTCTTAGTAATAAAGAGAGAGAAGAAAATAAATTTTAAAAAGAAAGGCAAGCATCCAGAAATCATCCCGATTAGGTCTCGTACATAATTCCAAACATATCAAATGGCTCTAAGTGTAGTAGTAATTCACTATCAACATTGTTGGGAAGTACAAAAGGCAAAAAAAAAAAAAAAAAAAAAAAAAAAAAAAAAAAAAAAAAAAAAAAAAAAAAAAGGCCTATGACTTGAAATATGATTGTTCATGCGTTTATCGGGACTAAACCATAGTGATTTCAGGGCGAGTGTATGGGATTAAATATTAAATAATTAATTAATCATGGAGAGCATGAGTGCCGAAGCAGCTCCTTGGAGACCATATCTGGGCATATTTGTGGAATGAAAATACTTTTCGAGTCTGGGAAACCTGCTGACCCTCCTCCTCTACAGTTATTTGGTTTCTCATCTTTTCAGCCTTCATCTGCGCCCTTCTCAGCTTGCTTAGAATCTTATCCATTGATGACGATTTCTTCTTTTCTAATTTCATCTGTGTCAAACACTTCCATGATCAGAAAATACAAGTAGAAAGGCTATTTTATACAGTCTGTATAATGAGTTTCATTATGCAGCATGACATGACACCAATTTTACTGGTTAGGAATGGAACCTCCGTAAATATAATATCTTGCCTACGAATTTAAGTTGGAATTGGGACACACATCATATGAGAAAGTTCAATTTATAAGTTAACATGAGTTAAAAACCTCTAGTTCTCGTATTTCAGCTTCAGCCTTGGCTTTCTGCAAACTCTCCCATGCAACGATTTTGGCTTCCTCCCTCTGAATCCTGCACCGAAATAAAACAATGACATTATATCTCTTTTGCTCACGGAATGAATCTTGGAGAGATTCAAATATCTTGATAACTATGATCTTGGGCAGTGAGAGGCATGCATGTCAGTAGAATTTAGAATTCTTTAACTTAGTTGCATCTTTCCAAATTCATTTCAGAACTCAAATAGGGGAATACCAACTAAAATCAGCTTTGAGTATCTAAAGAACATACTTGGATGAGTCCAACGTCGACTCTGCATTATCCAAACCTGAAGCTTTGGTTTCCGTTCTACTACTTTTTCTTGAGTGTTTACCAGGTAGCAAGCTTAGCTTGGGTACATGGCTCTTAGACCACCTAATAATAGTAGCCTCGCTGTCTATCTCTACATCTCTGACCTCTAACTTTGCAGAAAGGTTATTTTGTTGATCCATTGTCGAAGTGGGTGCATCATTCTCAGACTCAGGAGGGCTCATCTGAGTGCCTTTGTCACATTTTGAGAGAGGAGATGTCACGGCGTCCTCATTCTTAATTTCGTTTCGTTTCTCGTCTGTAAAGCAAAATAACTGTAACATTTTAAATGCGTAAATGCTCACATATCAATACATAGTTGTATGATCATACTGCCAATTTGAATGACTTCTTATCTTGTTGGGCTTTGAACAATTGGTGTTATGAATACAGTACATTTAGAGTTTAATATTCCCTGAAACATACATTGGGTTATAAACTAGCCTTAACAAAACTTAGATACAGTTCCTTAGCTTCTCGTAGTGTTTTTTTCAATTAGAATTGAAATTTTATTTTGTTAATTCGTATAATTAAAGGATTACACAAATTATGGAAGTAAAACTCCAATTCTGATTAGATAATAGTACCAACAGTACTATAAGTTTTGTCCAGCCATTTGATACACATGAGATCATCTTAAATGGAATATGCAATGTAAAAATTTAGAAAGGCTACCTCTGAAGAAGAACTCCATTATCCATACCTTGAGAATTAGGCGAAGAAGGGTCACATAGCAGTTCTGACCACATGGGTGCACTAGACACTGATGGGAGAGCTACACTATTTTCATTGAGCAATGGACTAGAGCATTGCATACTATTGTCAAAGTCATAACGGGTACCAAAAACAGCCTCATGTGCATAATAATGGTGAAGAGAGATAGCATCCGGTGCCAACACCCCAGTTGAAAAGGGAGAACCACCCATCATGAAGTTCTTCACTACCAAACCTTGGCTCAGTGGAATTGTCGGTGAGTAATTGGAGTAGTAGCCTGTTCCTGGAGGAATAATTGGACCACTTTTCGATTTTGGTCGCCGCTGCTGAAGTTGTGTATAGGAATTGGTTTTGTTGTTGGCATAGCCTGAAACGGGGCTACAAATCCACCTCTCAGCATCATCCCATTTTGAAGGTATTGTTCTTCCACTGTTGAAGGGTGTCAAGTTAGCCACACTAGCATTCCTTATGCTGCTTGATGATGGCTGCAACAACACCCTCTCTGAGGTCCACCCCTTTTGGCTCCCAATGCTTTTCTCTCTATAGTTTGGTGCCCCTGGACTTAGAAATGAACCAAGTTTCTGGGAGGTACCAGAACTCTTCTTCATCACACACTTTATCACTTTTTGATATACTTTAAGTTGCCCCAAGCCTCTTGGGGTAGCACCGTGGCACTTCAAATATAGAAAATCCTGTTTCTACTTATGTAGCTTGGTAAATGTGTTGTTGGAAAATATTGGTGGTGATGATTCCCAAACAAAAAAGAAAAAACGAAGAAAAAGCGCAAGTCTCCCAAAGGGTAACTATGCTTTAGGTTGATATAGTATCCTAAAAAGAACTTGAAGAAGTAGATTTTGACCACTCATTACTCAATCACTTGGTATGGTTCAATCCGTGTCACACCAAAGCAGCAATAAGGGCTTTGAAGGGGACGAGTTGTGGTGTGGTGTGTTAAACTATGACAGCAAATGTTGAAATTAGACACTTGAATGTTGTTAGGCTATTATTACTGACTTATTAGTTAAGCGTGACATGCTGTCATCAATCTTTGTCGAGTGGCAATGATGGACTGGTTTAAGTAACATTTTCTGCTTCTATCGATATTGAAAGGATATGTACAACACATGTGTGGACAATTATAGGTTGAGACTTAACGAGTAAGTCCAATACCAATGAATCAAGCCATTCATTCCCTTGAGATAAGAAGCGGTGTGTATTGCGGTGGAAAAGTGAGTGGGATGGGTGTGGTCTTGCGAAGGAGAATAGGACGAGGACATGAGCTGTGAGACATTGTGCAGTGTTGCATAAAACATATCCTAGCATTTGTCATGTGGTTTCCGTAAACTTGTTCTAAAAAAAAAAAAAAAAAAAAAAAAACTAATCATACAATTACTTTTTATTTCATTTCACTTAATTTATTACCGAGTTCTCCACCTGTTCGATCTGTCAATGGTTACCTTCTCTTTAGTCCGAGCTCCGTTTCTCGTGTGGGATAGAGTACCTAAAAGGAAATTCCGATGGTAAAGTCGATGCTTGTCTTAGACATGTCTATTGTGAGATGAATGTAAGTTACCTTCTTCTTCAACCGATGTCTACTTATAATGGAAAAGGTTACCGAGTTGGTTGGTAATTGTCTCCACGTACTCCACTATGAGAAAGAGTGTGTAATGATAGTCCGTTGGCTAAAGCTGACTACCTGTGGGTCCTGTTTAGTACACTTCATTTCTTGTTACATTACATCTATCAATTTCTTTCTATTCCTTTACTTTTTTTTTTTTTTTTTATCTCTCTTCCATTCATACATCCAAAAATAAGATGCAAGAGTATTATTACTTAAATTGGTTAATCATCAACAATCAAGACACGTGTTGTGGGCCGCGAAAGCTAAGACTATATAAAGTGATAATTACAAATGTCAACGAGTGTCACACTTATTAAAAAATAAAAAATGTTTTTTATTAAAGGTACTAAAGGTATTTTTGATGTGTTCTCCTGATTTTTAATATATTTTCAGTATGATTTTCAATAGAGAATTATTTGTTAGTTACTTAACAGTTAACTTGATAAAAATATCTCTAGTTCATGATAATTGATATACATACTTTTCAACGACACCATGGCACACCATGGCACCTGCCAGCTGTATATGCTATGTGTGTTATTACAGGAAAAACACGAGACACTATTCAAGTTGAAACAAAAAAAAAAAAAGCCAAAATAACTACCATGTATATCACTGTCTGATGACGTTGTTCATTCATTAAATCTTGTAGTTATCAGAAATATCTTCCTTCTATAGATATTATAAATCCAAAGCATTTGAATCAGTTTTTCTTTTTGACTTTGTCATTGCAAATTAAAAGTCTTATAAATTATGGTGAGGAGTGAGGTAGCATAGCACCACGTGCAAAAATTAATATGAAGAGAACCATTCCTAGATTGTGCGAGATTATAGACTTTGATTATTAACTTGTTATCGAGAGCAAAGACAGTGATCCGCAAACACTTCAAAAAGAACGTGTAACTAAGCAAATCACGAATTTTGAGGCTGCAGGCAACCCCTTCATTCCTTGATTGCGCTAAAGAATATGAAAATATAGTAATTACTAAGAACTTGTTTAAATATAAAATTAAAAGTATCTTTAAGAGTATCTTTATTAAAAAAAATTATGTTTTTAATAAAAAAATTCTTAAAAATACTTTGTTACTTATATTCCATCTAAACAGGTCCTAATTCTGATTATAAGAAACTTGACCACCAATACCAACAGTTCAATCAATGGTGCAGTTTGTGGAGTTGTGACAGGTCTTGAATGAAACTTGTCTTGTAGTTGGTTCCCACTGTGCAATTGACCCTATTGCTACAGAAGGTTAACCCTCTGTGCCGGACCAGTGAATGAAAATATCACCAGACCTGCCGCACATAAAGTCAAACATTATCTGTCCGGTAATAAGAAGGGAAAAATTGTAATTGCTCTCCTCTTAAGTGAAGATGAGTGAAACAACATATTAGTACTTTTGACATGGTTGTGCAGCTATTCTTGGTAACCTTGGCAAATATGATAACATGGTCTCCATAAGGTAAAGAGAGACTGTAGATCTATTCAATATAATAATTTTTTTAGTATTTGTTTGATTTGATGTTAAAGAATTGATTTTGGGTTCATAATTGATTTTAGATATATTTTTACATATTTAATTTTACTTTGAAAAGAAAAGAAATTCACAATTATTCGTATTGAGGTAACTTTGAGTAGTTTATGAGTTGAATCCAAAATTTTATACTAAATTTTATTTTTAATTTATTTTATAATAAAACATTCATACATAAACTACATTATTTCAAAAAATTTAATCAAAATTAATTTTATTAATACCCATCCAAATACACACTCAGTAGTTATTTTTTGGTAATAATTGTTAAGCTCAATTAAAAAATAAATACAAAGTCCTTGTTGCTGTTTATTAATTGCATCACATGGTAAGTGTATTAACAATTTCATAATGTGTGCCTCCAAGCACTTCAGGGCTCAGGCCGACCTTCTCTTTGTTAATATGCGAGGAGTCAAGGAACCCATGCCCACATTTTCAAGAACTTCATGCTTCACGGGACATATTTCCATAATGAAAAGGCCAGTGTTATTTGGGCACCCCTTACTGCTGTTGGCACTCCCTGATTTAAAAATATATATTTTATTGTTTTGAAGAAAACACTATTTTTTAATATATTTAGCATAATTAATACAATTATATGATTTTATAAATAAATTATAACTTTTTAGCAACAACTTTTAAAAAAGGTTTAAATACAATTTCTAATCATGGTAATTTAGCATTTTTTTTGTCCTTACAATTTTTTTTGTTTTAAGTCTTTTGCTAATTATGTTTGTTTTGATTTTTGTGCTTTAAATAACACTTTTAAATTTTAATAGTGGACGAAACTCTATCTAAAATGTTATGTGGACAAAAAATAAAATAAACATAATTTGGAAGAATTAAAAATAAAAAAATATTTTTGCAACAAGATAAAAGACAAAAAAGTTAAATTACAAAGACTAACAAAGTATTTAAGCCTTAAAAAAAGGCTTAAATA
>PYAF01004539.1:1578668-1593238 GCA_007407185.1 Glycine tomentella | reverse complement strand
TCCTCCCCAACTTACACTGGATAATGGGGATACTTTGTCCTCAACTCTGTCATCCTTGCATTAAACTCTGAAACTCCAAAGCGAAAACCGTAACAACCATCTTGAGTAGCCATTCATCCATGCCTAAATCAAAGATGTTGAGGGAGAACGAACATAGCAATTAAGGTTAGGGTGTGCTAGCTAGAAGAAAATGCAGAGACGAAAACTATTTTGGATAAGTTGGAGTTGATGACAATAATGTTGAGTTGGTGATTCTAGAGCATTGAAGGAGGGAGTGTGAAGGGCAATCAAGGTTGAAAAAATGCAGAGAAAATAATTTTGGGCCGGGGGAGATTGAGGCATTGAGTTGGTGCCGAAGTGTCGATAACGTTAGGGGGATCGATCATGAATCATGATCCTCAAACATGAGGACGGGAAAGAAAGACACAAAAATAATAAGTTTTCTGATAACTACTGTCCTATTCTTTTCATAATATGACATTTTATTAACATTAGAGAATCTAAATCCAATGTTAGGCCACATTGATTGAAGAGGAAACAGGATGATTCAAAATGTTTTTTTTAATCCTAAAATGCATTTTTGGTCCTCCTATTTTCTTAAATATGTAATTTTAATCTTCTATTTTTTAGTTGAGACATTTTATTATTTACTTTAAAAAAGTCTGCGATTTTAATTCTTTATTTTTCAATTGAAATATTTCGTTTTCCAATTTTAAAAAATCTACAATTTTAGTTTTTTTGGTCAATTTCAAACATTGAGTGATGTATTACTTTGTAAACGTTGAGTGACACGAGTCTATTTATTATACACATAACAATTATTTTTTTTAATTATTTAATTTACTAGCAAACTTAATTTATTAAAAAAGTACATACTAGTCTCAAAATTGAAAACGGGACTAAAGTCACATATATTTTAAAAAGTGAGAGACAAAATGTTTTAATTAAAAAATAAGGGGAGTAAAATTATGAATTTCTAAAAAGTAAAAGATAAAATGTTTCAATTAAAAAGTAAAGGGACTAAAATTGTTAATTTGAAAAAAGAAGAATATGAAATTTACATTTTAGCCTATTTGTCATCACATTAGTCTCTTGGATTTTTTTCCCCACCACTTTATTCCTGTATTTTTTTATCATTTGAGGGATTAATTTGTCACAAATTAAATCTGTAAGAAACTAATATGGCAACACTTTAAATCTTCGAAATCTAATATGCTGACTAAATTTTTTGAAGTACTCATGTGGCAACACATGTGATGTTGAAGGATTAAATTGAGGGTTTGTTCTATGAAATGAATTTTAACTTAAAAGAGAAAGTGTTGAGAAATCATTTGAATTTTTTTTATATTCAATTTCAAAATCTGAAGCACCTGTCATATTTTGGATGTATCTTTAAAAGACAACAAAGTTCTTCTTGCTCACCAGTTATTGTTCACTGTGTTCATTCTCAATTATCACAAAATCTTTTTCCTTTTGAATAATACATAAATAAGTCCTTGAAATTACAAATTGTCATTTTAGTGCCTGAAATTACTACATGACGGTCATTTTGGTTCCCAACATTACAAAGACGGTCATTTGAGTTGCTAAAATTATAAATTTAAGGAATAATGATTAATGTTTGTTAATTTTAGGGGAGTAGAACAAAATGTTTGTAATTTCAGATATTAAATTAACTAGTGCTCATAATTGTAGGGACTAATTTAGTGTGTTATCCTTCTTTCGCTCTCAATCCATGCTTTGACACATTATCGTGATTGCAGGAGCATGCAGCAAAATGATCATCCAGGCAGTTCAATTATAATACCTTTACCCCAGGTAAAGCAATTTATCATGAGCTGACCTAAACTTGGTTTAACAAATAATGGTCTTCAACATCATGCAACAAAGTTTCTATTTTAAAGGTTTCTCAAATGCATGCAAGAATTAACTATAAGGATGGCGCCTTCTTCTTGACTGATTTGAGGAGTCTACATGGTACCTGGATCACAGAGTAAGTAAAAGAAATGCCAGGCTAATATTTATCCTAAGTTTAAATTCTTGAAAATGTTTATTTAATTTCTCTTTCATCATATTTTCAGCAATGAAGGAAGGCGGTACAGGTTACCTCCTAATTATCCTGCTCGCGTCCGTCCATCTGATGTGATTGAGTTTGGTTCTGATAAGGTAATAGACTATTCCTATAGAAAAAAATACTTTCAATATACACATATTAGACATTTGAGTCTTAAAGCTTATAAGTTATAATAGGTGCCTGCTTATAAGAGGAAAGAGTAACGAAACCTTTGACTGCACTAAATACAGCAGAGTTTTATACTTAGCGAAAGCTTAATCATGGTTAATTCGGGTGCCATAGTCCTGGAAACAGCATAACATGTAAATAATTGTACGTTCTTAGGCCTCTACAAATCGATTACTGGTACAGGTTAGGCACACTTGGTTACTTACCAAGATTATTTGGAAAAAAAAAAATTGTACGTGGCTTGAATATGACTCGAGTAAGACTACGTGTGACTTGGGCTATACCTAGTATATGCCTTAGGTGGCTTGACAGTTACGTATGCCTTGGGGTATAAGCTAGGATTGCCTTATTCTCCCCTTTCTTTCCTCATAATCAAACAGTGTTATTGATGGTAAATTCAGATGTAATAGTCCTGGAAACAGTATAACATGTAAATAATTGAACATTTTTGTAACCTACAAACATTTAGGTTAGGCCACTATATATTAAGTACTGACACACGTTAGGTACACTTGGGTACTTACCAAGATGATTTAAAAATAAAAAATAAAAAATTCTACTTCGCTGGGATCCTGTTTGTTAGTAAGAGTACCGAGTAACTGGAGGGTCATTGTCCTTGTATAGAGTTGAACAATGGGCAACTCACATTCATGTAGCAGGACCCTCAGACATGCCTAACTAAGGGTCAAAGGATCACAAGACCTAGAAACGATCTGGGGAACCATGTCTTGGGTCAGGTTCCGTGATGGTCAGGCCCATTGTTTTGGACTTTTGGGGCCTGGACTTGCCCAAGTCTGGAGGGAGATTCTGAAGTGGCCTATTGGGCCTGGATTCATATTATGGGTCCAGATCCAGAACATTATTTTTTCTTTTTTGATCTTAAGTTTATATATTAATAATCTGAGTCGGTTGGAGTCAGTTTATGTGACTGCAAAAGCATACTTTAATCAAAATATATACTAAAAGAATGAGTCGGTACCTGCAAAAACAGTGTTACTGATGCATTCTTAGCTTGTGCAGAAATGTTTTACTTCCATTCATAATTTGTTTGTTTTCCTATTACCAAGTTTCATTATCATTTGAATTCTTTATCACTCACGACTATTTAGAATAAAGGTAATCCTTTCTTTGAATTCTTTAATCAGTGAACAAATTTCAGTAGTTAAATACTTTAACTAAAATAATTTTATGAGGCGAGTATAAAAAAATTGTAAAGTAACATTTTCCTTCTCTTTATCCAACATATAAAAGTACTACTTTCATGTTCTTGCTTGTAAATATGCGAATTTGCTTCAAATGGTGTATTTTTTGGGGTGTCTAAGTATCCAAGTTATTTGCACTTTGCAGGCTTCATACCGTGTTAAGGTGACAAGATCTGCTTCAAGTGCGTCTGAAAAGGAAGGAACAAGACTTTATCAGAAAGTATGATTATGATTCTGTTCAGTCACAATTTGTCTTATAAGTTACAGAAAAGTTGTACAGCATAAAAGTCGGAGCCGTAGAGCCAACACCTCCATTCCTTTAGTGCAGGGTATAATACAACAATGCCAATCATTTAGATCTGAACATTTTATACAAACTTTTGATTGTGATTAAGAGAATGGAATTACACCTACTGTTGGTTCAATAATAGAAAATTGATTTCATGTCTCCAATCTCTTTGTAATTGTATCTTTCCTTGATTTGGATCCGAGTCTTTTTCCTTGAATGGCTTAGCCAAGTTCATGACAGATGTTTATAGCATGGATGGTGCTCTTATGTTGTAATCTAATTTTGTTGGCAATGTTCTCTTTTTTATCATGAGTTGACATCAGCAAGCGTTGTATATGATTCCCATTTCCTACATCTATACTTGACAGACAAAAGGCAGACACACTAGCATTTTATCATGAATGAGATGTCATTGTTTCTAGGATACTTTATTGGATAAGGAATTTCATTGTATAATGCTTTCATTTCATTGTCACACGTATGCACTATATTTCCTGTTCCAGAATAGGATCACATTGCAAAATTTGAATCAACTGGTAGGGCTATATTATTTCGAAGAGGCTGTTGAGGGCAATTATTCAGCAAGCAAGGTCCAAGTTTTGTCTCTGCAGCGTGTGGCCGTGGCAGACCCTATATCAAGTAACGATATTCCTTTCGCAGATTCACATTCACATGATTGGGACATAATGTGAACAATAACGTTTTTTATTGCGCTTGAATTTTAATAATGATCACAAAGGTTTTTTTTTTTTTTTTTTCCATGAATTATGATGCTTCTGGCTCTGTAATATACATTCTCTGCTGGTTTCGGCTTTGTAACCAAACAGAATTTGGGTATGTCAGGTGTTGAGCCTGCGATCCGTACTCATCTCTTTAGGCCTTCCTAATCATAGGATAGACTGAAGCTAGAAACATTTGTCCTCATCTTCGTATGCGTTATTTCACAATTCTCCTTAGACAATTATTTTTACAATGACACAACGAGTTTTAAATTTAAGACTTTAAGCAAATTATCCAAAATTTGTGTCGTTAGTTTTGAATTTCTCCCAAGAGGAATAGGAGCATATAAATTAGATTGGAAATAATTAGCGGCGATCAATTTTTTTGAGGTAAAGATGCGATGTAGGTCTAGGAAAAAAAATAAAATCAAACATCACCTATGTTTGTAAACCTAAGACCTGTATAATTTGTAGCATGTGAAATTGGCGGTAAGGAGGCCTTCTGTTTAACGTTTTTAGAATGATAAATAAATTAATTGTTTTAAAATAATAATTATTGTAATGCAGAAAAAGTAATGAAATGAATAGGCGCCTCGATGGTTACACATCAAAAGTACACATTTATGTGTTGATGATTTAATAATGGTCTGAGGTTGGTTTTGTGGGTTTTCAGAGCATGATGACATTGACAAAGCACAAACCCAAACGCAAAGTCAGAGCTGGGAGGACGATTGGTGCATGGGCCTGGCTTGGTCCTACAATTAATAATGCAATGCACACTACAATAACACTAGTCTAAGAAATTAGACATGGCATGGCATGGTAAAAACACGAACCATATAGCAAAGGACAATGTTGGAAGATTCGACAAGGTTGCCTTAATGTCAACAAGGTATAGTCACCATCCCTCAAATCTCCACGTTGTCTCCCTTTGCATGAACAAAATCGAAGTGAAAGATCAAAGTTCAAACTTAGGAATATGAGAGGGGGTGAAGTGGTGGCCACTACCATCACCCTCTCTCTCTCTCTCTGCCAGGCAAGATAACTTCACCACCACCACCATTCACGGTCACCTCTCCATCACATCACTCCTTTTCTTTTCTAGTCTTCAATTTCAAATATGTATTCATAAGCATGGCTAGGATTAAATGAGAAGAAGGTACGTGGAGCCTACATAGGATCGCATGTGTGGGGTTTGTCAAAGTGCCTCAGACACAACACAAAAACGACGGAAGGGCTATGACCATACACATTTATGAGAATCGAAGGGGCATGGGGCCACCTCAATAAGATTAATAAGATAAACTATTTTTTTTTATATTTTCATTAATTAATTGTTTAATTAATTGAAAGATAATAGTATATACCACCAAAGTTCTGCACATGTTAACAGGAGTTCGATTTTCAATCGTATGTATATATATAAAAAAAAAAAAAAACTTTGTTAGAGAAACAAAATGTACTTAAAAAATCTTTACGTATTAAATTAATTTCATAACTTTAAAGTATAAAAAATAAGAGACAGGAGTGTATAGGAGGATAGTCCTAGTACATAACAATTTTAGTTCCGAATATTTAGCATTGTCACGAGGGAGGCACGTGGATTGAAGAAATGATCAAGTGGCACGTCACATGAATGATGGGAGAGAGAAAGACAAGTGACAAGTGATGAACGGTCGGGTTCAGAAATCACCGTGCGTACAGGCAAAGAAGGTCCAATTTGCGCTGACTGCAGTGACCGTTGGTGGATGCATTTATTGCTTCATTGCATTATTTTCCATTTCGACAAATATTTGTGCTGCTGCTGCAGCACTGTATTATTACTATTATAAATGTTTTCATTCATTCATGTTATCTAAAAATTGGAGTGTGAGCGTTATGGTACTGTAGTTACATTTCTGTCTTTTCTATTTCTCATTTGTTACTGTGTATGTATCAGTCTTTGACTATCAGGCAGAAAACACTCGACTCAGTCATGATCTTTCATTGCTACTAGTACTATTTTTCGTTGTTATTGTTTCGAATGTTGGACTCGCTTTGATTCCTTTCCCATAATTATGCTTTGTCAGCGCTTAATTACTGTTGTTTTTCAATCATTTTTTTCCCTCTAATTTCCATGAGTGCATTTCATATGACATATCAGCAATTTTTGGGCAGGAACCGGCAATTTTTCATTTTAAGTTAGTCATATAAAAGATATATATGTATGAACTCAAGACTAACTTAATTTTTACACCTTTTTTTGATAAAATACAAAAACCACCTATTTTTTTAAGGTTAAAAAAAATGTACGTGTAGAACTTTAGAGCCCAAAATTTCTTTGCATCTAATAGATAAGTCCACCAACACCATACTCATGCTACATGCTCATATATACTATTTATATTGCCTCCACAGTCTCCACCAACATTTTAGCTACAAACTAGGAAACCGGTTCCACCAAAAAGATGAAAATGAAACACCACCACTTTGGAAGAAAAGAGTCACTTACAAGTGAGATAGGTATCCAGGCCAATACTTCGATTCAAATTTACTGTCTTCACCCTAAATTTTTTAAAAGCTTTTCATATTGTCAATAAATATTAGGGTTAAACATATTTTTGTTCATATAAATATTGAAAAATTCATTTTTAGTCCATTTATTTTAAATCATCAATTTTTAGTCTCTCATTTTATAAAATATATCACAATTAAACATAGTTACTAACTATGTTAACTAGTGTTAACAATTATTTATTTTTTGACGATAAAAAAATTACTACAAAATGTGAATTATATATACCAAAATATAAATTATTGAATGTGACCGTTTTTAACTACCATAAAAATCACAACACCACAGAATTTGACATTCCCTCCTTTGGCGCTGTCATGAACAAAAGTAATATGTGACATTGTGATTTTTGTGATGGTTTAAAATCATAAAGAGATCAATCTTCAAAGATAACATGCAACTGATTGGTTGCAAAAAAAGGATGACCTCACATAAGACTCAAGATGCATAACAAAATTAATATATAAGACTCATAAAAAGGAGTTAAAGAATTTAATATTATCAACAACATCTAACACAATTAGTAGACGATTAAATTTTATAAAAGTATGTAGTCATGTATAAGGATAAGACTTAGTTAAAAGAAATGAAATTTAGTTTAATAATCTTTAAACTTAAAAAGAATAGTCGGAAACTAATTTTTTAAAAATGTACAGATTATCAAACTAAATTTCATGCAAATCATTAGAAATGCTCATATTGTTTTATATCGTTTCTTATTTATTTAATTAAATAATAAACTCTTCTAATGATAACATTGTTCTCTTTAGTTATCATATTTTTGCTAATTAAAGAAATAAATAATAAGAAGTCTGGGTACGTTGATCCTCCGACACTTATCATCACCTCTACCATTGTAACAGTGAGTTGTGATTCCTGTATCTCACTTTCAAATTATAATTTACACAACACTAATTCCGCAAACAAAATCAAATATTTTGTGAAGGGACCAGTTGTAGGTTCTATTATTAGTTTTATGAGGATGAGAGAGAGAAAGAGTATGTAGTTCATAATGTTTTGGATTAATTCAAATTTTATGATATTAAAATACAATTTATTTGACAGATATTACAAATAATTTGTTGATATATAGTAAAGTCCAAAAACAATTTGAATTGAAAAGTAGAAAATGGCAATCAAATAGAAATGCATCCTTGTGTTTTCCCGTACCTCTCCACATGAGGACCTGCTCTTGTGTCTAGTATCGATGAGATGCTCCCCTAAATGCTTACAAAACAAGCAAATTAAGACAAACTCCTAACCAAAAAAATACAAAATATCCGCTTCATTCTCATCACCCAACAAATTAGACCAACCTGTTTCAGTGTTTGAATGTTGAACGGAAGCTGGTGCGAAGCTTACAAGTAAACAACAGTGAAGTGAGCTAACGCGGAACCCTCTCTTCTTTCGTGCACCATCATTCTAGTCCTGTGTCGTACGGACACCCTTGGGTTGGGACATTACAGGTCCCAATCACGTGGCCCCTCTTTCATCCCTAATCTCTACTATTTATCCCATAAACTTTACAACTACAATATACTTGCACATTCATAATTTTAACTCATAATTATTAATTAAGCTACGATAACCTTGTATTAATTGATTGATTCACGTACTCGCTGATTTTAATTGTGTGATTGAATAACATTTTAAATTGAGTCAAATGTCATTGCGTTTCTTGTTTTCCTCCCCAACTTACACTGGATAATCGGGATACTCTGTCCTCAACTCTGTCATCCTTGCATTAAACTCTGAAACTCCAAAGCGAAAACCGTAACCACGATCTTGAGTAGCCATTCATCGATGCCTAAATCAAAGATGTTGAGGGAGAACGAATCATAGCAATTAAGGTTAGGGTGTGCTAGCTAGAAGAAAATGCAGAGACGAAAACTATTTTGGATAAGTTGGAGTTGATGACAATAATGTTGAGTTGGTGATTCTAGAGCATTGGAGGAGGGAGTGTGAAGGGCAATCAAGGTTGAAAAAATGCAGAGAAAATAATTTTGGGCCGGGGGAGATTGAGACATTGAGTTGGTGCCGAAGTGTCGATAACGTTAGGGGAATCGATCATGAATCATGATCCTCAAACATTAGGACGGGAAAAACAGACACAAAAATAACAAGTTTTCTGATAACTACTATCCTATTCTTTTCATAATATGACATTTCATTGACATTAGAGAATCTGAATCCAATGTTAGGCCACGTTGATTGAAGAGGAAACAGGATGATTCAATATGTTTTTTTTTTTTCTAAAATACATTTTTGGTAATCCTATTTTCTTAAATATGTAATTTTAATTTCCTAATTTTTAATTGAGATATTTCATTATCTACTTTAAAAAATTCACAATTTAAATTCTTCATTTTTTAATTGAGACATTTCATCTCTCACTTTAAAAACATCCACAATTTTAATCTTTTGTAATCAATTTCAAACGTTATTTATATATTATTATGTAAATGTTTAGTGACACCAATTTATTTATTATTTACATGACAATTTTTTTTAATTATCTAATTTACTAGCAAACTTAATTTATTAAAAAAAGAATGAAAAAACTACATACTGGTCTCAAAATTGAAAACGGAGATTAAATCATAAATATTTTAAAAAGTAAGAAATAAAATGTTTTAATTAAAAAATAAAGGGGTTAAAATTATGAATATGTAAAAAGTAAAAGATAAAATGTCTCAATTGAAAAATTAAAAAAAAATATAAATTTTAAAAAATAAGAGTATGAAATTTACATTTTAACCTTTTTTATTCAAGATTACTTAAAATAAATAAATAAAGACTTTGTCTAATTGATCACAACTAAAATTGCACATATTTTTATACATAAAATTCTATGTAATTTTATTGAATCATTTAAACAACAATTATTTAATCTCATTTTTAATTTTAAATAGTCAGAGCGCCCCATAAACAAATTCTTGTTTCAGGTTCAATTTGCAGTGATAGACCGAATATTTATCACATAAATTCACTGTTGGTTACTCGTGGAAGTAAGATGAAAGGGTTTATTAAAATATTAGTTGAAATATACGTTGACAATTTTAAATTTTACAGTGACACTTTGCCATAAAACCTAAGATGATTGAATAGTAAATTTCCTTCTCCACTAAATAACATTTCGCCGTGCCTTTGCTTATTGCCAACTCTTTTCCCATTCATCCCAAATCTATATGACGGTGTATATAACCCATAATTTTCTCTCTTTCTCGCCCGAACACAACGGTGTACCTCGTTCTTGTGTTTGTGTCTATTATTATTGTTGTTTTTATGTGTCAGTTTTTTTCTGCCTGCAAGCCCATACATACATTGCATGCATATCCTTTTCCAAATTCCAAGGAAATTGAGTTTCAGTGAAAAGAAGCCAAAAAAAAATTCGCGTATCTCTGTCAAACGACACTGAAATTCAAATTATACTGAAAAGATGAGACCTTTCGGCTTTCTCGCGCACACACACTCACTGCTCCTAAACCGTAATCCTATCCTATCATACGTGCCACTTTCATTTTCATTCCTTTCTCATACCATAGTTACGCTGTGCTAAATAAAACGACACCGCCTCAAGCAATGAGAGTAAAACGACGCCACCAGCCTTTTCTTTCCTGGCATTGGATGGCTATGATACGATGCTGCACTGGGCTGTACTGTGCTGTCTCACACCACCCGCATGTTGGAGAGGCTCACCACCTTTCAATTAAAACTATTCAAAACACGTACAAGTGAGTGAGGTCCCACGTGCACCCGTGGTGCTGGTGGCCATTTAGAACCAAGAGCATAACATAACATAACCAGCTAGCTAGTAAAGAAAAGAAAATCATAAATGCAAAAATAAAAAATAAACGTTTGGCTGCCTGGGATATTATTCTTTTTACTGTACACCACTTCTTAACGGTTCATCATTTTATTATCAACTTATATCATTTATATAAAAAAGATGATCATCAACATATAGTAATTTTAAACCTCTTTTAATTATTTTGTGCACTTTGTTTCATAGTACAACGCGTTTCCCCAATTCCTCATCGTTTAAAACCCAAAAGAGGGAAAAGCAAGACCTTCAAAATAAAATAAAGTGTAGGTAAAAATTCTTTCATTCATTCATCCAGTTTCCTTTTCCCAAGTATAATGTCTTGACCGGGAAACCGACTGAGCCAGTTTCTCGATTCTCTCGGCGAGTTGAGGTGACAGCTTCTTAGCCGGTTTCCGTTCCTTCTCGGGTCGAAAATCAAACCCCAAAGCTTCGGATACCTCTTCGGAGCTCCACCCAGCTTTTCTGAGCGAATCTGAAAACTTATCGGCTTTCAAAAGCAGAGCATCCAACAGCGCTTGATTATCCAACACCACCATCTCTCCATCGAAGAATCCAGAAGCTGAAACCTCAACCATTTCGTTTATATCCGATTCGCCCCACCCACCCGCTTTCAAAACCGACCCGATTTTCCCTATGTATTCTTCCACCCAACCAGGGGCCTTACTCCGCGGCATCTCGAAAAACCTCTCCGGAGACGACGACGCCGACAACAACAACGAAGACGACGAGGAGTTCCTCCTCCGCTTATCCGTGGCGGCGTCGGACCAGAACTCCACCCACCGCGGCGTCCTCGCGCCGGAGTCGAGGCTCCGCCGCGAGAACGCGTTGGAGACAGAAACGCCGGCGGATTTCTCGCTGACCGATCGCTGTTTCTTGAGAAGTATAGGATCGGCTTCGGAGCTACGGAAGAGCGACTCGCGGTCGAAGAAATCGGAGAGATCTAAGCCGCAGCAGAAGATTCTGTTCTCGTCGACGAAGAAGATAGGGTTTCCAGCGAGTGAGGGATTGGAAGGAATGTAGCAATGGTTGAAGATTGGAATCAGCAGCGGCGCTCTCTTCAGCGCGTTCCGCGCCACTCGCAGCGCCTTCTCCGGCTCGCACGGCCGCGGACCCCACGACTTCGACCACATCGCGTTCCGCGCGATCTGGAACGAAATCGCCGCGATCGGAAGGTCCAGCGACGCGCGCAGGTGCAGCCGCGCGCCGCCGGAGCGCCAGTCAGGGAATCCCGGACCAACGGGGAGACCGGCGGCGAGGACGGCGCGGAGGTCCGGCGGGAACACGAACCCAAACTCGGCCTCGGCACGTGCGAACTCCGTGTCGGAGAGACCATGCTGCACCTGTATGCCTGAGTCGCGAAGGTGGTTTATGACCTTGTCTGCTAAGGAAGCGAATGAGACGACGCCGTTACGGACCGGGACGGACGGGGCTGCTGCTGCTCGGGCCGATAAACGGCGTAAACCGGCTATGTGGGCCGGGTTTAGACCGGTCATCCTCCGGTCCACGTCTACCATTGCGGTTTTATTGATAGAAGAGTTGTGATAACTGATAGTGTCTTTGTTTTTTTCTCTTTCTCTCACAGAGGACTTCAACTTCCGCAGAAGCCTCTTTAATTTATAGCACCAAAACGGTGGACCCCACTTTCGGATTTCTTTTTTCTTTTTTTTTTTTTTCTCCTTCTCATAGGCCATGTTTTGTCGTAAATGGTAAATAGGAAATTCCAAATTACAAGGCGTGATATGATAATATAATAGCTGTTGAGCAACGGTTCTTTCAGGAAACACCTGTGTGAGTGCAAATCATTTTTATTTATATTTTTATTATTGGTTGGTTATGAGGATTGTGACACTGTGCTCCTTTATCAACGGGAATGCAATTTTTTTGCCATTAATCTTTATGTTTATCGTTATCCCTTAATCTTTTTATAGTATTAGTATTTTATTGATTTATTTGTTCTAGTGATGGTGAGTTAAGAAGTTGTGATTTGCTTTTCGAGTGAGCATAAAGAGATTTGGTATTATTGTTTTTACTATTAGCTTGGTTAACTTGTGCTTTTAGATTATTATTATTGCTAGTAAGTATGCATGACTAATCTCTGGCCCACGAGCAATCATGGGTATGTTTGGCGGGGGATCTAAAAGCTAACCACACAATCATCATGGCACATTGGTGTGTTGTACTCTAACGTTAATCTCTTCTCTTTCTTTATTTTTCACTTTCATTTCTTTGTTGCAATCTTTATTTCTTTCCGCCATTGTTTCAAGAGTTATATCCAACTAATCAATTAGTGATTAACAATTAGCTCAACGAGTAGGTGTCCCTCCAACAGAGGGCATGGTTAATTCTGTAATTAATTGGCCTCCCATCCCAAGTACCATTATCTATCTTTACACATGATGAAACTACTAATATGTTTGGCCTTGTTAACTCCCTTATAGTACTAGTACTCTTATTTTTCTGTTCGAATATTGTCATGTTTTTGCCTGGCGCCAATTTCATGATTTGCCTGGACCAAACTTAATAATGAAACCTATAATGAATATATAAGCATTCTTAATCAACATGGTATGCCATAGATATTTTTATTCTTTAAACAAGAAAAACTATTAAGAAACATCAATCCCTTAAATATATTTTAGTGTCTCAAATAATTAATCCTTGATTACCAACCGAAAAATATCCCAAATTAAAATAAAGCATTCTTAGACTTAAACTCCTTAAGAGAAAGATAAATTATACTTAATTTCTTGTCATTTAACTTAAAAAATACTTTGTTATGCAACAGAGTTTGACAGTTTAAATCCTTGAGTGATTCATTAAAAATCACTATACTAAATTGGATAAATATTTTTGTTTCACAATTAATTTGAAAAATAATTAAAGAACAACACAAATTAAACACTTGAGAACATAACAAAATTTATAATTTTTATTACTTAAAAAACAATGGGACAATTTTTTTTTCTCAAATACAAGTATTAAAAAGACACATTTATCTTCACTTTTATCTATTTAATGATAAAAAATAATAATTGACTTACATAATCATTTTAAAAAGAAAACACTAGATTTTTTATTTAAATCTCTTTCTCACTTTCATTTTTTGGTAAACACATTAAATTTGATATAAATTGTATTAAGATGAAATATTAAGAATATTTTAGTAAATTTTATATTATTTTCTTGTATTATCCATTATTCGTAAAACGATATACAAGATGGTAAACAAATTATCATGTAATTTGTGTCTTTATCCAGTGACATTCTTCTTGTCCTATCCAATACCATAAATTTAATGAATCAAAATCCACACTCTTATACTTTATTTCTTTACTACATTATCACTTTAGAATATTTTTTCATTCTATTTTTTTAATAGTTAAATACATTTAAAATATTAAAACTATCATCCATCTCCTCATTATTTAGTTTGAAGCTATTTTTAAAAACATTTTAAATTTTTATCTAATGAGTTATTTACAAAAATATTTCATACATTTATAAATAATATAAATTTTTATGCATATCAAGAATGCCTATAAAATATTTTTTATATTGCTTACTTTTACTAAATATAAATCATAACATTGTATTTAATAAAATTGCACTCAAGTATTGAAAAAAAAATTATACGCGAAATTAGGATGAGTATACATTTTAAAAATACTTATTCAATAATATAAATTATAAACCAGTTTGTAAAATTATAAAAGTACGTTTGAAGAGTTAATATAATTT
>PYAF01004539.1:1550459-1578568 GCA_007407185.1 Glycine tomentella | reverse complement strand
TCATGTTTAAAATTAATATGTAGGATAATAATTTTGAAGTAAACAATAACAAAACAAACAGTAACTTTATTATCTATCTATAAAGTATATTTATCTTTAAAAATGAATCAAGGTGATAATGTGATAGTAAAAGAAAGTATAAAATAGTAAAATACCACAAGAAAATAAAGCATTTTTTTAATCAAATCACATGAGGTTACAATATAATTGAAGAAATTACACTTTTTTCTTTGTGAGAGTTTTTCAAATTATACTTTCCATCTTTTTTTATCTCAAAATTTATATTTTTTATATTAATAATTGATTGTCTTCACTCAAAATCGGTTTTTGTTAAAACAATGGATTTCCAAACTTGATAATTAAAAAAAACTGAACAGCCAAAGAAAATATATTACCAGTAAAGATAAATACGAGAGGTATCGAGAACAACATAGAAGCTCCCCAAGTGAACGAGCTGAAACCAAACAATATTACATGAAAACTACCTAGAGTATCACAAATGAGAAATGTGTTAAATGTTGAAAATATCTCATGAGAGAGAAATTAAAATAAGGTAAAACTCATTTTTTTTCATATGTTTATTTTTCGTGGTTCAAAAGTCCAAACAATTGAATTTTTTTATCTCCTTTTATTTCTCTGTGTTGTACCAAACACAACGTAACTTTCATATTGCACACGAAACTAACAGTGTTGTTGGTATCTTCGCAGTGTAGAGCTCTCGTAACCATTTGATATCACAAGGTTGGATTATATCACTCGTATAGTGTTTGAAAATCTTACTGTGTGACACACTATGTTCCTTAATTTTTGTTTTTGCCTTACTTTTTATAGTGTACTAAAAAAACATTAAAATAGTTTGTCTTACAGAACATTAAAATAGATTTAAATATAACATATATTGATGATATTGATGTTTTAAAAAAGTAAAGTATATATTTAAGAGAGAGAGAGAGAGAGAGAGAGAGAGAGAGAGAGAGAGAGAGAGAGAGAAGATATAATTTACACGTATTTTAAGATAGAAAAATGCAATTTCCTCAATATAATCTACCACAAAAGAAATAAAGGGTTAGTTAAGTTCACAAGCTAGCTGCCTCTGGTACTGTTTCCCAGAACTTCACCGATTTAAAAGCATCGGTGAGAAGTTACCATCACGCACCCCTCGTTATTAATGTGATGGTTCACCCTAAAAGGTGGCAATGTATTTGGATTTGGAAGTTAGGGAGTATAGTAACCTCAACCATAACATAACTATCACAAAGTCACACACTCTAGAGGAAGGGGTTGGTGCAGTCACGTGGACCTACTTTTTTTATCTCCAAAATTTCCACAAGCTAATAAATGATCCCCCTTACGGGAAAAAAAAATAAAATACACTAACTACTTTAAGCATTTTTGAATTATTTTTAATTAAAATATAGTTTTGTTTCAATTATATTCACAATAAATTAAAATAAAAGTAAAATTTTAATTTTAATTAATGAACAATATAAAAATGCTTAAACTATTATTGAGGCTTAGGGTAGGTTCGTTTGAAGAGAAAAATGATTGAAAAAAACACAAAAATAATATAGAACTCACAATTTTACATTTTCCTT
The DNA here is from genome assembly GCA_007407185.1 of Glycine tomentella. Classification (NCBI taxonomy): domain Eukaryota; kingdom Viridiplantae; phylum Streptophyta; class Magnoliopsida; order Fabales; family Fabaceae; genus Glycine; species Glycine tomentella. The sequence continues at coordinate 1,576,973 of PYAF01004539.1, read as the reverse complement.
TAATTTTAAAAAATTATCTCAAATCACTTTTGTATTTCTTTTCTCTCTAACAAAGCAATTCTTAATCTATGGACTTTAGCAGTACTACACTATCAAGCTTGCAAAGAATTGACCGCGTAACTGGTAGGTTTGACAAAGTAGTACCCAAAAGGTTAGGGAATCCTAGAAATTGCTTTCAAAATAGAGATGGGATTGTTATTATTTTATTAGCCACAGCCAATGCAAAGAAAAAGCCGGCACTTGATATTTTCCTTTTGTTATTTTTCTTAACGTCTGTTTGTAGCATTAGATGCATGCACATGATAGCATCTTACAAGCACTTGTGAAAATTTTGATGATGGCCGCCCCAAGTGCTTTTTGCCCAGAACTGTTGAGTTTATACTCAATCAAATAGAAAAGAATGCTTGTACTTAATTGTTCTATTTAAGGGAGCAGCATCAACCGTTGATTCGACATAAAAATTGATAATCAACAACGAGAGAGACCCTTTGGTCAAACATAGCTACGTGTCAAGAAATGAAGAAAGATGCATTTATTAAGGCATATTGCAATTTTTTTGAGCTAAGAAAGAGAGAAGAACCGAAATGGAGCTTAATAAATCCTTTGCACATGCATCCTGTTATTTTTCCTTTGGTTTTATTTTGGCCTCAAACCTCAGCCACCAAAGCCCTTGATAGGTGAATATAATTCAGATAAAGTTATCCCTTTCTGGTACTTTCTTATTATGTGCGTGCAGTGAGTTAAATAATTAAATTTTGTATAGAGAATTATATTTATAGTTATTGTGATTAAAATAAGGTGTCAAATTGCATATTAACGGTCACTTTCTGACCTGAGCACGTGACCCAAACATTGATATTTCCCCAAACTGCAATATGCTAATTCTATAGCTATAAACCACCAAAGATATTGGCGCAAAGAGAGGAAATTAAATAGGGTGAAACAAAACAACTGTCATGTGGAGTTGGCCTATAGAACTTGGACCCTTTCCATGAAAGAAATTAAAATGGGTTTAATATCTGACATGATCATTGGTTGGTAAAGATGAAATTGGGTCAACGACTTTGTGTTAATATTAAATATTGATAACAAGCAGATTACTGCATGAAACCGTTTTTTACCTGTTTGGACGGAGGATAAATATTATAACTGGTTCAAAGATAATTTTGTAGATATATTGAAGTCTGATTTTGGGACTGGTTCGGTTATGGTGAGATCATAACCATTTTTATATATAAAAATATATAAATAACTGTAAAAAAATATATAAACGTGGATCATTAGATCTTACGTAAATAGTTAAGATTAAAAAAATACACATGATTTTTTAAAATAATTTTTATTCTAATTTTTATTCTGAAGAGTAGAGATTTAAAATTCTTACATTCTTAACTAGATAAAAAAAAAAGTGTAAATAATAAATAATGTGATATAACGAGATAAAAAAAATAAGAAAATAGAATGTATCAAAGTTGTTTATATATTTTCTTTTTGTACAGCCAGAGGTGTTTATATATAAAAATGGGATCTCCATATCATTTAGATTTACAATCATACATAAAATAATGCCCACAGTAATAAGCAAAACCCGAATCCCCACCACATAACCCATTTACTTGATTAAGGAAACGATCCACTTGAAACCGTCTTAGTTTGGAAGCAACTTCAACGCCACTCATTCCCCTCATATCCTATGCGAAGAATCTGACTTTGTTGGCCTTTTGGGGTGTTTACATGGCCCATTTTTCACACTTGCTTTCAAAAGAAAAGCCCCCTCCTTTGGGAATCACCGTTCTGTTTTTGTTTTCTCAATTGCACTTTTCTTGAGAGGGAGACTTTCTTAGGCTTTAGCATAAAAATTATGCATAAATAATCTTAATTTGTGGATGAGAATCCATGTGCAACTTTCCAATAATAATATTAAATCAACAAGGTTCTTTAAATGAGAGAGGGTGATATTTTTGTTCTTGGCCAACAAGGTTGCATGGTCCTTTAATTTGAACATATTGTACCGGAGGCACAAAGGTTAGGATTAGATAGGATCGGGAGGACTTTTGAGGAATGCATGGACCAATTAGCATGGTCACTGACCTTATCGTAAGCTACAAAAGAAGAAAATATAGAAGGAAAGGTCAACAACAATTTGTGATTGAGGAACCATTTGGAGATTCTCCACACATGTCGTGAGATAGATGAAATCTTCTCATGTACGTGGATTTAGTAGACAATGTATTGTAGGGGTCCATGTACCAAATGGAGGGTGGGGGTTGTGGGCTACATTGCTTCTTTGTCTTTCTCAAATTAACCAACAACTTGCAACCATTTTTCTTCTTAATCAATGATTTGTCAACAAACGAAAACGAATTTGTCAATAACATTCCAAAATGTGTGTTCCGCTCTGGTTTTCTACCAAGTATAGTATGGGGTACATAGTGTTCACCCCAGATTTGCTCACGTTTAATGAACAGAACCGTGACATCTAAGTCTAACCACGTTGCTAGGTCGGGAGAATTTAGAACCATTAACTACCGTGACAATCATTAAGGGTTTTGATATGTACCACTAATCTTTCTTTCTATGTGCATGCATTTTTGTTTAGCATTAAACAAAGTGGTATTGTATTATCAACAAAAAAAAAGAAAGAAAAAAAAACAAAGTGGTATGTAATATGGAGACAATAAAGTGGGGCATAGACGCTTGTCGGGTTGTGATCCGAACGGTGGATCTACACTTTGGACGTGTATTGAGAAATGATCTGATGAGGAGGTCTTCATGGTAATGCAATGCACAAGTACGTACGTCACAATCACAAAGCTTACCAACAAAGCTAGTACTCCAGAGCAAAGGGGCTCTACTTTCTGTGGCATAATTTGGTATATATGCAAATTTTCTCAATTTCTATGTAATAAGTAACAGTATGATATTGATCTATTGCACTCATGAAGATTTTCTCAACTATTCCAAAATGAACGAGTCTGTAATTCTGTTGTAAGATATACTATTATTCAGCACATTTATATCTAGGAAAAACATGCCCTGCAGTTTCGGTGGGTATTGAGGAAACTTAAACAATGAAAAATGTTATTATGCAACAAAATATTGATGAAAGATACCTGGATGAACCGATGAAGAAAGGGATTTATATTAAGCAGAATCTTGTTACAAAATTAGGGGATTTATGCATCGTAGCATAGATTTTATGGTTTGATCTATTTTTATGTTATGAATTAGCTAGAAGACAGAATTTTTAACACAACTTTTTCACTCTCTTAATTACATCTTTTAATTTATTTTATTTTGTTCATTTTTCTTTTTCATGGACATTAATTTCATACAGTAGTATGTAACGAGCTAAAAAGTCTAAAATAAGATATTTATATAGTTGATATCACAATTTAAATTATTTGTTGAAAAATCTAAAATATAATTTATATATTTAAAGTCATTTATTCTTATAGATTTTAACTATAATATGATTTATATATTAAATATATTTATTTAAATAGGGTGAAGAAGAAGAAAATATGGTGGAAAAAAGAAAGGTGATTGTATTTCATAGAAGGAAAATAAGAGATGAACAAAATTTAAAGATGTCAGACTCACTAATTATTTACATTCAATTTTGATCTCCCTTTTTTCGTGCTTGTCATTCCTGTTTTTTTCATATCACTTATGTTTGTTCACCTATTAATTTTTTATTTTACTTTATTTCTATTTTATTTTTCACTATTTCTATTTACCTTTCCTATTTTCATTGACCTTAGTTATTCTTTTTCTTCCTACCAAACGCATCTTAAAGAAACTATTTCGGTGGTTAAAGTGAATATTTAATGTATGATGAAGAGTAAGTCAAAGACAACCATTTCCAAAATATTTTCTTAATTTATTTGTAATTCTGCCAATTTCTTCCTAGAAAATGATGGGCATGCGGCTTGTCTAATTAGGATATCCAAAAGAGCAGTTTAAAATTAAAAAAGAAAAAAGATCCTAAACTGATGCTGTTTAAAAGTGTATGTAGACTGTAGAGAAGAGAAGCGGGTAGTCAAGGTAGAAGTTATATATATGGACGGTTTTGCTGGTTGACTTTTCTCTGAAAATTATACCTAAAGTCAAGACTAGCAGGTGCGTGCATATTGAAATGGATGAAGATGAACTAGGTTTTGCTTACAGCAATTATTTAATCAAGCAGGGATTTCATTATAGGCTTCTAATCTCACGTCTTGAATCATACATATTCTTCACGAACAAATGTCCAGTAACAAAGCTAGATACTTGATTTATGATCAAACTCTCTCTCATTCTAAATGCTTATGGTGTCTAAAGCATTCCAAAAAAGATAAAGATCACAGCAGATTTACACAACACAAATGGCGTGCAGTGCGTGCTGTATGAATGGAACAGAGAGAGTCATAATTTGTGTACCTTAACACCTTTAGTAATATCTCCTATTTTTATTTTTACTGACCTGTGCAAAATAAAGGAAAATCCTGTCAATTGTTGATCATAATCTTCAATAAGATGAACAGATATCTTCAATATTTTCCATACAAATATTTTCCAATATTTTTCTTGATTCGGATGATTATTTAAGACCTAATTTCCCTAAATTTTACCATAAATCTCATTATGCTGATTGTATTGGACTTCTTGATCTTTGTCCCAATATTAATCATCCGTAACTATATCCATGCCACAACCAAAACCAAAATGACGCCAGGATGATGTAAATGTGCAGTATACAAATAGAAGTAAAGGGGAGGTAATTTGAAACAAGGGTAAAAATACAGACCAAATAATTGAGATATACCTCGATCAAAAGTGCTCTCTCTTTCTAAAAACAGAGAAAGCATGAAAAATGTAGTTTGTAATGGTTATATACTTATACAATGTAATATATTTATTAGTTTTAGAGTACAAGCATGTGATGATAGGAGATTCATCAGATGTGAATGCATGCCTAAAAGAGAATATAATGTGTAGGGTAAGAACCTTTACCTACTTTTTAGTATTATTGAACAGTATATCTGATTATTCATATATTAATTGGGACATGAAAAATACATTAATTAAGCTGTCCAAGAAAAGATACGTCACGCCATGTGCTTCACTTATATAAATCTGAACCTATTTTATTTTAATTGAGTGGGTAAAGCTAGTTAAAGGGTCTGCAAGAATATAAATACAAGTTTAAAGTCTTTCAAACATATAATTAGTGGATTGTGATTAGTTGCTTCAAGTATATATAATATATGACATGCAACCCACAAAAAGGCTTAATCATTTATAGTGGGGGAAAGTAAAATAAATAAATAAAAGTGCCTAAAGATGCAATCCCTCTAATATATATAGGTTGTTTTTTTATCAAGACTTTTTCCTTGTCCAAGAGAAATGTTAGCTAGCTAGTTGGAGATAGGGGAGAATAGAGAATTAGATGTTGCCTTGGTACCCCAGATAGCTAGCTAGGTCATGTCTATAACCATAGTTGCTAGAGTAGATTAGATTCGAGTCTTAAATAAGGCTAAGATTAGTGACCCCTCGTGTGAGAGTAAAGATATTGTTAGATATTCCAAAGTGTTGTTTGTGAAAATAAAGTAAGGATGGAAGGGTATCAAGTAAAGGTGGGAATAGAAGGTTAAAGGCAATACGGAGAGATCAATGAGCATCGATCACTTTCACAAAGGAAGACGCGTGGGGTGTGAAAAGGACGGAATAAAGTGAAGTTTTAGACGTGAGCTTGATGGCATAGCTTTAAGATCAGATACTGGGAAAATCCCGTGTGGTTCAAGAAATGCTCAAGAGATGCGAAGGACAAGGAAAAGGAAAGAGTGTCACGAAAAGAAACAATTGTAGCCATAGCAATTGTAAATTGCTATCTAATATAATTATACATAGCAATAGCTTTCGGTAACTCATTAGTATTTCCATATATAAAGAAATATCTTATTCCTTTTCCTTGTCCTACAACTATTCACGGAATCACGGTAGAGGTACAATAGAATCAATTTACTCAATGGCATGTCCACTTGCCTTTTTTATGCTAACATATGTGACAACTTCAAAAAAGGAGGCCACTGGTCCACACACAACATAGGGGGGGACGGGTTGGAAAAATAAAAAGGTTTCCTCAAATTTTTAGAATAAATAATTATAAATACATTTTACATTGTCATGTATTAAAATTAAGTTTATGGAGTTTCAAAAAATTATTTCTAATTAGTGACACTATTGGTACCTACTAAACTCCAGTAATGATTATGATATTTCCAAATTCCAATTTCAAACGATTGCAACTGCACTGCTTTTGGTTTTGTGGCTTTGATATACATCCCTATCCTAGGTCACATTGTCTTGGGTCTACTTCAATGTCTTGTACAGTTTTCTTTTCTTTCACCCGCAGTCAATTCCAATCCTTATCGAAGGTAATTTGGTCAAAACCAAATTACATGACCTTGTCTTTCGATAGCACAATGAAGTGATGAGCATCCACAATTCAACAGAGAAAATGAGAAATAAGAACTCTCGGCTTATCTTGGACAGTGGACACTGACATAAAGTAGCCACTTATTTGATGTGCAATTGGTTTTCATCAGATACTATTAACTGTCATCATCAATATCAAACCTTCAACTTACTATACGATCCAAAACGAGGAGGGAAAAACAAAAACAATTTCCTATTTATTTTGTGAAGAACATTTCTTAATCCAACCAAAGGGCTACTAAATAATTAATGATTTCAATCATAATTCTGTTCAAGACAGATAGATAGCATAAACTAAAACATTCGAAAAACTGATATGCAGTTCTCATCCAAATTGTCTAAGACTCGAAAACATAACCAACTACATAACATGTTTAGTATGATTTCAATTCAGAAAAAACAAAATACTTAAAAAGAAAAACCTTCTATTAAACTAATAAAAATAGTTAGTTATTTTTCAAGTAAAATTTACAAAATGTTAGATGGAAGCATTTCTTATAGTAACGGATAACTATTGAAAATACTCACCCCCCGCCCCCTCCCCTTTCCCTTGGTTTGATGGCAGTGGCACCGAAAAAGATAAGTCATGGAAACCTCATGACTTCGATTCGATGGTTCCTGTGTTTTCCTTTTGAGGAGTGACCGCAAATACACAAATCGGGAATGAATCTGTTAGGTAAATTTTTCAACATGCCCTGGTTCGTTGAAAACTTTATATGCATTTCTCTCTCCAAAACTATTAAAAACGTTTGATTCGACCTACTAATTTAAAGTCCGTGAAGAAACAAATTAATGCTTAATATTCACATGATATTTTCATGTGAAATTTCATTTTACTATACATAAAAAAAATAAATGTTACTAACAAAATTCAGTTGATAAGAAATATATTCTATAAAATAGTGAGTTTAATTGTAATATTTCTATAAGTACTTTTAATTTTTTAAAATTTTGAGGTCTGTCCTGATGAAGATTCAACTATCTAATCTTTTTATGATAAAAAAAATAGATGTTATGTTCAAAATTCAGATAAAATTATCTATTCCATAGCAGAAAGATGTCTACAGCACACAATTACGCGACGTCCGGTTCAAATCCAAAGGCTGCAATATTTTTGTTAAATATTGTTGACTTCATGTCATTCAATTTCGTCTTTGTTAAATGTATTATTATGTTAGCCCATCAAAAAATTTAATCACAAAATAATTTTCTCAAGAATTTAAATCTTCAATGCATTTATTTTTTGAAAAAAAAAAATATCACCAAAATAGCCCTCTACAGTTCGTATGATTAGAATGAATAACGAACGCGAGAAATGTGGAGAAATGAAACAGGATAGAAGTTGGGAATTCCACACTAATTTTAAAAGCAATTAGCTAGCAAATATAGGAGGAAAAGAGACTTTAAGGGATGGGGTCCATGGTAGAAATTTCTCTTTCCCGTTTTTCAGGATTCAAGTACAAGAAGACAGGTAGAACAAAAGAAGAAGCATAGGGAGAGAAGCAAAATTACATTATTTATTTTTCATTTTCTCTCATTTTAACTTTAAAGGGGTAGAGACTGGAGAGCACAGACCAATGACCATAGTCCCTAATAGTAAAAAAAAGAAAGACCAATGACCGTAGTGTACATGATTGCTCTTCATTCTTTTCAACTAAAGGGTAAAATTGTCTTTCATTATATATAATTTCTTTACGTTTACTTTATCTTTTAAATCTAATATTTGGGGGAAAACTTCAAATTTTTTTTAATTTTATCGATCTAAACAATACGTTTTATATTCTTTTTTTTCTTTTTTTCTTATATCCCTATATCTTCCTTGCCAAACAAAGTGATACGGATTTGATGTGTCCTCAAAGTGTATTTTCAATGAATAAGTATTCAAGTGCAATGAAGTATATATAGTTAAGCCTTGTTTTAAAGAACAAAATAACTTATCCAGAATAACATCATCCTCTAGGTTGATATCTTATGAGTGAAACTGCTCATCTGTTTATTTAAGCCTTTTTGTGAATAAAAAAATATTAAGCTGATAATGTGATATTAGTTTGATAATACACAATATTTATTGAAAATAACAGGAATCCCTTAATTTTTGTTTGCGAAGATTAAATTGGTTATAGGATTTTACATAATCTATTTGTATCACGAAAGGCTCTAGGCCCATGCTTCGACGTACCCGAACTCAACAGCTTTAAATTTCATAAGCTTACCCTTAAGCTTTCTCCAGTGTCAGGTAAACCGCTGGAGTTCAATGATAAACGCCACATTTACAACAGTAGGTAAGAAAATATCTATTCTAGGTTAAAAAGGGTTTATCAAACTTACATGCTAAATTATATTATAGTTCAATAATCATATTCTTTTGGCTTCAATGAACCTACTTTATTAATTTGAATTCAATAAATCTGAACCTTGGTTTTCATATGAGAAATATGTACCTGGTAGGAGATTCATGACATCAAATTAACCATAATTCATTAATTCATGTTAAATATACATTAGCAAACACTAAAATGACATGTTCAGAAATATTGCATAGCGCAACTTCAACACAACTCAACCAAGACCGGTTTCCCTCGAACCATTTGGTAGAAATGAAAGCCAGATATTAATATCCATTCCATACTATAAACAAATGGCACACAAACTTCGTCAGCCTTTCTACACGTATATACAGCATTCAATCAGTGCCTTGATCGATTTCTTATCCTGAAATGTCATCTTCTGAATCAGGCTTCATTGATTGAGAAGATCTGGCAAAAATTTCAAGGAACAGGCAAATGAAAACCAAAACAAATTACCTGGGAGATCGAGAATATGGAGACCGAGAACGTGAGCGGGAACGGGGACGAGAAGGGGAACGGGAACGAGAACTAGAATAATATCTTCTGGAACCTCTGCTACTTGGACTTCTACTGCGCCTGTATCTTCTGCGATTATTCATATAATCTCAATATTAGTTAGCCAATGGAAAAAGTCAGCACGACTCCATTTGCTGATATAACAATAATTTTACTGATCGGTACTCATTCCACTAATCACCAATCTCTCAAAAGTCCATCTCAACACCTTTGCATATGATGTTAAACTACACAAATTACAAATCTCTCGAGCACACAAGGTCTGGAGATGAATTTAGAACACTAGATGCAATTACCCTCCATCATGCAAGAGTAAAGGAAAAAAGGCAGAATTGATTAAAAAAATAAATAAAAAGTCTTTCTGATTAGAAGTTACAGCAGTATTGGTCATGGAAAATTGCTCTTAAATGTCAACATGCAGAAAAATAGCATACACACCCAAACAAAGACTCTAATAAAATGAAATATGAGTAACATAACAAAATATTAAAATTAATGGTATATTCATCTTTTTAAACCAACATTCTATGTTTTTTCATGTGTATGAGTTGTGTAAAGGTGACAGCTTAAGGTTCAAGCCAACAAAAATTAATTTTTAAACTAGATACCTAATAAGAAGTGTTAGACAAGTATCAGTGTCAGAAACGTTTCCAACACAACAACACTTCAAACAAGAGAGGTATCCTTACTTCATAATACAAATTAACAAAGGTGAAAATTGATGTTCCTCAAGGAATTTTGACAAGTTCAATATGACCCAACTTGGGGGGCAACTTTGGTTATAATGACAGAATTCTTGTATGCGGAATCATTCCATTAAATCAAATGTTACACTTTTTTATCTTGTGAATCCATTAACAGCACCAAAGCATTTGACATGCAAATGTGCTAATATACCTTGGAGGGGAACGGCTGAAACTCCTGCTGTGGCTGCGGCTGCGGCTGCGGCTGCGGTGTCTATACCGACTCAATCTACTAGTTTCCGCAAGCTTTTCCTGCCTCTGCCGCTCCTGTTCCCTTTTCTTGGCAAGTTCAGCAGCAGTATCTTTCTTAACTGCACAGGCAAACAGTTACACATCAGAAATATAAAATTCACAAATACTGCTAGACTCACTCCTGAAAAGAATCAGTAGAATGCAGATAGAAGATTCCGTTGATCTGTTATTAAAATAAATTATTCAAACAGCCATACTTTGTTTGTTTAGTTGCTTGTTCATGATTCTTTTAAGTCTTTCTTGAGGAGTTTCTTTCTTCTCCCCTTGGTGTTTTAAGGGCCCTCCAGAACCACCAGCCTTTAATTTTGCTAATGCTGAAGAACCACTGTGGAAAAAAGAGCAACAAAGATTAAAAAACAAATAAATATTAGATAATTCAGATTTTTTTAAAAAAAAAGTGAAATATTCTATAAAAAAAACTGAATGAAATTAAGAATATAAAGGAATATTTTTATGGTGTCCATGACCAGCTGACAGTATTTCTAACTGTTAGACAAAGATGAAACAAACCTTGATACAAATTTGATGCTTAATAAAGCAGATGGTACCACAAAAACCATATATAATTAAAAAAATGTCCATTCACATATACACTGTTGGATGATGTCATACCTTACTGATGGTTTCAAGACTTTAGTGCCCTTATCCTTATCAATTGATACTCCAGAAGCAGGATCAACATGCAATGCCTCAAGTATGCAACTAGATGTTGGCCTGCACAACAGTAGAGGTATCAGATAAAATAATTGTGAAATTTTCATGCAACTCGCAGTTAGTTAGTCATGCAAAATTCATTTCAGGGAACAATGAGCTTCAAATAGGAAGCCTTCTCCCTCCTTCTCTTGGCAGTTACCCCAACAAACCTAGCCCTGATCTATTCTAAAGCACAAAAAATTGCCTCAGGCAACTATATGGGAGATATGCTGCCCAGAGAAAAGACTGTCCAATCTATCTTGGCAAGAATTAAAGGTCCAGTGCTCCGACCGGTTTAACAAATCAACTTGAGATGTAGGAGATCGTGGTGGAGAAAATGCTTCAGGCCTGAGTTCATCTGCTGCTCCAGAGCCCCCAAATTCAGTAATGTATTCTATTTTAGGAGTCCTTGGTTTGCTTCGGTGAATATCTTCAGAATGACCACTGCGTGAATAACGCCTTGAGTGCGACGGAGAGTATGACCGCGATCGAGACCTTGACCTGGATACAGAAAATGACAAAAACACTTGATCAATTTTCCTTCACGAGAAGTATGAGTAATATGGAAAATAAAGACATTGTCCAGAGGGAAAATGAAAAAGCTGAATATACCTTCTAGATCGAGAATAGGCTTCATATGTAGGACTTTGCCTTGTTTCCCTGCATGTATATATTGAGTGCAACATTATGACAGGAAAGAAGAATAATCAGCAATCCCATTTGTTAGTAGGAGCACAATTTCATATATTCTTTCCCTCAATCTGAAGGATGAAAATATCAATATTTTCTACCGGTAGGGGTCATGATGCAGCATACGAGTTCCAGATATCCGTGTGGCTTCTCTCTCTCTCTCCCTTTCAATCTGAGAAGCCTTCCTTCTTTCCTTACGACTCAGCTTCCTCTACAAATTTATAATTATAATATATCGTTGTAAATATCAGTACGGCCATCTTGAAATATAAAAACTAAAACATATTCAATTCTTACTATGAACTTTTTCACTTACAATTGCAGGATCACCTTTGATCAACTCTTTTTGCCTTTTTTCTTCCTCCTTAGCCCTCTTATCCACGTAAACAAGCCAACCATACCTTTTAACCCCATATTCTTTTGCAATTATTTCCATTCCTTCGTCATTGCTATCATCACTGTTAAAATCCTCATCGTCCTCATCATCTTCATCTTCCTCATTATCATTATCGTCATCATCTGAAATTTGAGTTTCTTCTTTTCCATTCCCATCATAAGAAAACCTGACCTGAGAGTAAGATCCTTTGCTTGCAGCAGGCTGCGACAGATTAGATCTACAAGTGGACAATAAAATAAACAAAATAAGATCATCTATTATGAAGTATATCAACTACATATCATATGAAGTTGCAAGTAACAATTGTTGTCAATTGCTAAGATTCAGTTTCAAAAAGTGGAACAAAAAATTATGGCATAAACAATTTTAAAAAAAAAAAAAATCTTCCAAACATCAACTACAAGGAGAAAGACAGAAAAAACAGCAGATCCCTGGTAAAAAAAAAAAAAAAAAAAACTACAAACAATGCTCAGGAAACAATGCATCCTAATATACTCAGCATTTCTAAGGAATCAAATTATTGTTAGTAGAAGTTACTAACCCATCTGATTCTAAGGATTGGGAACCTAAAAATGAATTCAAACCCAAATTTTGTTTGTTTTTTGTAAACCATGTATATGAATTTATACCAATACATTAATGCTACTCTCAGATATGATGACATCCAATCAAATTACTAATCAATTAGTTAAAGAGGAATGAAAGGAAAATGTCATTGGACCTGTCTGATGTAAATGGAGCAGCAGCCTTGGCCTCCATCTCTTGATTTACATGCTCCAAAGCCTCCTCATCAGTAACTGTTAAGATTAAAAACATAGTTTGTAAATTCAGCTTCAAAACCAAAACAAAGAAATCAGAGTGGCCGCGGAACAATAGAACCTTCTGTATCTGATTCCTTTACCATGAATGAACAACAATGAAAAGATTAAAAAAAAAAAACAATAATTAATGGTTATTATACGAGAATCAAACACATTGTCGAGAAACAAAAAAGTACCGACATCCTCTACGGCGATGCTTTATTAAATCCCGATAACGCTCAAAATTAACAAACTCTTCTAACTCTTCTTCTTCTTCAGACTTCTCCGGAGCGCGCCTGTGACTAGAATCGCGAACAAAATCAAGGAGAGCACGCCCATCAAATCTGCAAACGGAACGCATAGGATTCAGCGTCAATAAAGCGTTCGTTATAAATCAAATACACATAAAAAAGCACTCAGAAGAAATTAAGAATAGTAAAAAAAAAAAAAAAAAAAAAAAAAAAAAAAAAAAAAAAAAAAAAAAAAAAAAAAAAAAAAAAAAAAAAAAAAAAAAAAAAAAAAAAAAAAAAAAAAAAAAAAAAAAAAAAAAAAAAAAAAAAAAAAAAAAAAAAAAAAAAAAAAAAAAAAAAAAAAAAAAAAAGCACGCACCGGTCTATCAATACATCCTGTTTCCCATTCCAAGGTATCCTAAGACACAAACAAATCAGCAGGTAAACCTTATGCAAATTAATACACAGAATATGACTGAATTAATTAGAACCTTTCGAAACGGTAATTAATTGGAAATTAAGGAATTGAAAGAGAAGAGTGGGAGAAACGAACAGGCCCTGCTGATCCTGTGTGGCTTGGTAGAGAGCGTCGTCGCGATAGGTTCGGCTACGAAAGCCGACGAGCTGAATGGATTGCTGAGGATCGCCGCGTCTCTTGGCGAGGTAAACGGCGCGTCGTTGCGCTCTCTTCCGAGCCGCGTCCATCATGTCGTGGACCTTCTTCTCCGACCTTCTCGCCTCGTGCCACATCCTACTTCTTCTTCTTCTTTCTCCTCAGTGAGATTTCGAACCCTAATTTTGATTCCTCGATTTTCCACACAGTGCTACTTCCAACCTCTTGTTCCACACACCTGGACCCCGGACTTGTTACTTACTTGCCCCACCCAAATCCCAATCCCACCATTTATGAATGGCACAGTCTATGAAATTACTATCGCCTATCAATTATCAAACCCGGATCCCCTTAACTTTGTTGCCTGATTTTTTCCTTAACTAATTAACCAGGCAATTGACGATAAGTACGTCTTAAATCGACACACTATATTTGTTAAATTTCTATGAATAAAAAAAATTATTATTGTATAGTAATTTAATTATATAAATTAAAATTACTTTATTATATTTCCTAAAGGATTGAATTGATATAAAAATAGAATTTAATTTATCTAAATTTACAGATTAAAAAATAATTTAAACAATGACTCTTAAATATGATAGCATTAAATAAAATTTAAGATAAATAGATTTGAATTTGAAAATAATGTTTTCTCTAACATTATATTCTCTAATACATTATTTTTAACACATGCACATTATTAATAACAAGTGAGACTTAAAAAAATTATAATTCAAAAAAAATCAACAATAAAAAATGTGTTAAATAAATGTATTCTAATGTTCTACTGACATTTCTTATGGAGAGAATAATAAAAATGTGTCCTATTAGTAACTAAAAGAGTGCAAAATCTTTCAATATCAACAAAAAAAAATTACTAGTGAATCTCACTTTTTCATGTGATTTCTAGCATATTTATATTTTTCTTGTCCACATTAGTTGAGTTCCATAAGTTCCTATAGGCATTTCTAATGCCACAAATTTCACGTGTGGGACAATTAAAAGAAGGTTATAAAACGTGTCCCAAAATAAAAATTATCAACGTTTCAAAATGACAAATGTGCTATAAAATACATTATTTAAGGATCACTTTACAACTTTTAATAAATGTTTCAAAATGTAGTACAATCTAAAATAAAGTTAAAGGACCACCTGAATAATTTTAATTTTAGTCTTGTTTGGGAAAAAAAAAAACATACTATACAAATATCCATTTACATCAGGTTTCAAATGATATTTGCACTTGGGCCAAATCGTCACGAATTGATACTTTAGCTTAAATTACTAGGCAATTGCTATATCCACTCCCTCTAATTGCTGAGTGCACTTCTGTTTTCATATTATTTTTTTCTTCTAAAATACCATTTTCTTATATAAAACTGATGCAAGATGTTTCTACTCTCCTATTTGCCAATTTGTCATCCAAGAACCCCCCACCCTTCAATTCCTGAAACTCTTGGGTGATTAAAGGAGAGGATGGTGTCTAATGTCTTGAATTTCTTAGTGCATCAATCCTATTTCAACACCACGCTCCTTTTTTCGTTCACTCACTCTAGCGCCCCTAGTCTTCCTCCCTCTTTCTGAACTCGGCGTGATGGGGTTGTCGTCCGGCGAGGTTGAGGCGGAAGAGGAGGCGCATATCTCGGATCTGGGTGGAGCGGATCTCGGATCTGGAAAAAAAACATCTAATAAAATGAAAGAGAGAAGCGTTGGAGCAGATCTCGCGACGGAGTCGGATCTTGCGGCGGTGGTGGTAGGTTTCGCTGCAACGACAATGTCGACGATGAGGAGATGATCTGAGAAAAAATAAACCCAGATGGAAGGTCGTCGGGGAGTGGTGGTGGTTGGTGCGTCTGATCTGAAAAAAAAAAAAAACAAATACATAGGAAAAGAATGATCATCGGGGAGTGGTCGCTGGTGACAGTTCTTGAATAATCTATATCAATAGATAAAAAAAAAAATATCTCTTTTGCTAACTATTATTTTATCTTATTTTTATCATCATGATTATTTTATTCTTCAAACTTTACATTTTTTACTGTAAAAGATAAGTAATTTTTAATTTGTATTAGTGATGATCTTGTATAATTATTTTCATTTCTTTTCTTTAGATCTTTATATTTTTCTTTTGATCATTTTTATCTAATATCAATATACATAATTATCTTTATTAAATTAATTTTAAAATAGACTATTTTTTATTTTAAAACTAATTTTCATTTTGTTATTTTTTATTTTAAAATTCATTTTAATTTTAAAATTTATCATTTTTTAATATGTTCATGTAGCGTGGTAACATAATGGTTCCTTTTAAAACTTCTCCTAAATCAAATTTGTAAATAACTATTTTTTTAATTTCTAATTACATTTTAATTTACATTTTAATTTTTTAAATCTACCAACTAATAATAAACTTATTTTTAAAACTTATCATTTTTAATTTAAAACTCATTTTATAGATATATTTGTAAATTTTAAAATTATCCATTTTTGGTTTATTATAGAACTCTTTTTTATTAAATTGCTAAATTAAAAAATTAAGAATTAATTTAATTTTAGATATTTGTTAGATTGAAAATTGATTTTGATTTTATATCTGTCTATTTGAAAATTTCTCATATTAGTGTTTGATTACTAATATTTATTAAAGATTATTGTAATTTATTTTTTGTTGATTTATATAATTTGCAGTAGTGTTATCAAACACGATATGGATTAGTCGATTGAACAGAAACTTGATAGTCTAATTGGGCTGGTTCAATTTTTGCATCAGTTACGTAGTTGACCCGGGTTGGTTACCAGATCTCGGTTGGACTGGGTTCCGGTTGATTTTAAAAAAATGATTTTTTTATTTGGATTTTGGAGAATGAATTGACTTTTCTTAATTAAATAATGTTAGTTATATGCTTATATATAATAGATACATATATAGTTTTTAATATATATCGATCAAGTTGGACCAATTACTGGTCCACCAGTTGGATCACTGACCCATTACCTCGATTGGATCATTGATCGGACCGAGTTTCACAACTATGGTTTGCATTTTTTTAAAGTAATTTGTAGTTTTTAAAATGCTTTGGTTTCCTTTTGTAGATCAAAGAAAATGATTATGCATGTGTCATGTGTCATGTTATATATGTCCCGATAATGTTAGAATAAAGACTCATTGTATTATAAATGTGAAAATAATTGATGCAAAAGTTTTTCAATTAGAAAAAAATAAAGAATAAATAGGATAAAGGAATTGGTTATTGATTTAGATTACTTATCTTATTTAAATTACTACATTAATATGTGTTATCTTATTGCATTTGAATTTGAATTTGAATTATTATATTTTTTTGTCAGTTTGGGATAATACATTTAAACATATAAGGAAAATCATGTCTCTAAATTAGAAATAATCATAATACTAATCAATATTCAATAAATATTTTACTAACATATTCAACAAATTTATAAAAATTATAGTTAAATGTGAATTAAATATGGAGAATTATAAAGTACCTCACGATCGAATATTTTTTTTAAAACATTAATGATTAACTAATGTAGTAATTTATGTTATTTTGTCAAAAGCATGTGAAAAAATGAGATTTTAAATATAAAAAAGAAAAAGAAGTACCAAAAAATTAAATAAAGAAATAAAGAAAAAAGTTAACAATAAAGAAACAATTTTTGGAAAGTGAAACAATTTTTGGAAAGTGACATCGGATATCGAATTTATTGAGTTAGAAAAAATATATACGTACAACTATATTATTTATTTACAATTTTTATTACAAATGATAATAAAATAGTAGAAGCATAAAATATATTCCTTTCGTTTTTATATATAACATCAAGTTCACATTGCAATTTCATTATTAATTTTTAATATTATGTAGTTATAATGTATAATAAAAAAAATTGTAATAATGTATTAAATTTATCACAACAAAAATGGAATAACATAATAAAAATGTATTAAACTAGAAAAAAAAAATTACCTCAAACCAATATTCACATCCATTAAAACACTGAGATATATTAATTTTAGCACAATAAAAAGTTCACAAAATATTAAATTTTGTATAATAAAAATGTGAACACCCATGCGCGACAACGCTGAATTTTGCTAGTAAATTTAAGGTGCAGTGGAAACATTTAGCAGCTGTTTTAGTTTTTTTTTTTTTATATAAGAAAATGGTATTATGGGGGGAAAATGAAAAGGGAAGTGTACTAAGCAATTAGGGAAAGTGAATGTGGCAATTGCGAATTACTAACTCGTGAACTCTCTTAAAAACATTTGGCCCAACTTCATAGGCTTAATTAGATTTCCAAACTTTTTTCTATTTACAATTAGGTATTTACATTTTAATTTTATCCAATAACTAATAAAATTAACTCACGTGTATAGATATGGCATAACAATACATAAATACAGTATATCAATTTAAAAAAAAATTAAATTAAATGACCTAAAACTGTACTCTAAATGTATGACATATTTATCGAATTGACAATATTTATAGGTGAATTATTTTTATCATAACAGTAATAAGGAAATTAATCACCATGCGAGTAAATTTATTTGCACGCCTTCCCGTATGCATCTTTATTCCCGAATCAAAAGGCATTATGGTTTTCTCTGAATAAAAATAAAAATCCCGAATAAAAAAAGGCATCATGGTTTTGGAGCTCTAACAAATTAACAATATTGATTTTGAAAACGAATTGGCTAACCCATTCGACTTGATAGTTGATCGCTTCCATACATATAACTCATTAAATTAGAAAAGCATCATTTTCCAATTAAAAAACTGGATAGTACATAGTAATAGTACAACTGTTTTTTTTTTTGTTTTTATCTAAAACATATACATATTTTAAAAAATTTAATATATTTTTAGTCTCTCCAATTTGAGAATTTGTTTTTTATATTTTCCTAAATTTAAAATTATTTTTTATTCTCTTAAATTTTTCAAATACTTTTTTCCTTCTACGGTAAAAAACAATACCACAAATTATTCATTTAATCCACAAAAATCAGTCGAGAAAATATATTTTAAATGTTGCATAAATTAATTGCATATAATTTTATATGATTAAATATTTCTACTATCTAATTTCAATTAGATTAAAAAAAGACCGTATATGCTAAAACATATTTCTTAGTACTAGTAATTAATTGAGAGATGATACCATTGTTTATTTTATTTGTTGGATTTATTAAACAAAAACCATCTCGCCCGGTTCAGAAAGAGACAAGGTTTGCCCGCGCGTAATGCTGTGAACGGTTTAATTTTAGATTACTCGTATAAACGCTCCTTCCAAAGTGATTGGGTTTTGATTTTGATTTAATTACTATTTTCATCTTTTAATTTATTTTTTAGATTTAATTTTTTATACTATTAGATTTAATTTCATCCTCTTATTATTAAATTTTTTTAATTGATCTGATAAATTTTAAAAATAGTTCAACTATATTTTTTTATAAAAAATTTAATTTGGTCCTATTTAAAAACTAAATTTTCTCATTTTTTTTTAGAATTTATGAGACACATTAAAAATAGGATTATATTGAATTAATTTAAAAAATAAAGCATTTAATTGAACTTTTAATTTATAAACAAATGAAGCGAATTGAATATTTTTAATGTTATAAGACTTAATTTAACTTTTAATAATAAGAAAATTAAATTGAATTAAAAAATAATTTAGAAGACAAAAATAATGATTAAATCTTTGATTTTTGAATAACTTGGTACTGTACTAGGCTAAGAGCTAAAGCTCCTTTGTTAAAAAATATTTTTTTTAGTAAGACAAAGTCTAGGCTAGTATAACATACAGGTCTCTCTCGGCAGGGTAATAGTAAGCGATTATTTTTCTACATAAATTAAACTATACATACATTAAAAATATATTTGGATACAAGGTTAGAAGTACTTTTTGGAGCTTCTCTACTGAAAAAAACATTATATTTTCAATAGAGAAGCTCCCAAAAGCACTTTTAGCTTGTATCCAAACAAGTCCTAAGTATTTTTAGATTTTTTATTATTTATAATTAATTTTTTATCTCAATAATTCAATGTTAGAACTAGATATAGTTAAATTTTCCAAAATAAAATTAATTTTTAAAATAATATCAAACTGCATCTAATATTATACACAAATTTTATCTTTTTCTTAATATATGGCAGCTATTGGGTATATCCGTACGCATATGCTCAATTAATCAGTACTAGAGATGAAGGATGGCGTGCTTAGGTCCTAATAGATATATTTCAAATGGCTTTCATGATTTTGTGATGCGTCTCTTAAACTACCACGTTCGCACCTCAAAACTAAAGTCTGCTAATTAACATTAGTATTTTTCTGTTTTTGTATCATATCGTATTCAATTATTGTCACTCAATCTTTCATATTTTGGTCATTTTTGGTAAAATAGTTGGGGAATCTTTCGTATATACTTTTTTTGCATGAACAAATTAAATGACGTTTACATATATATATATATATATATATATATATATATATATATATGTATATATTAGCTGAAATCAGCACTCGCTCGTAAAAGGAGTGAAATTGGTTTTAGACATTTCCATATGATTTTCTTATGTTATAGTTAATGACTCTCTCACGATGGTTTATTTCTTGGCAATTATATACATGATTTTATTCATCAACAAAGTTTGATACAATCGTAAATAGTTAAAATTCTTAAACATGTAGATTTATTTTTTACATATTGATTAATATTTATTCGATTTCGGACTACATGTATAGAAAAACTTCTGAAACTTGTGTCAGAGAAAGATAAAACTTATAAATAAAAAAACATTAATTTATAATACAAAGATAAATTATTAAAAAAAAAAACTAATTGATTGTTTACAGCGGTAAGTTGTCGCCATGGTTGAATTTGACAAAGTAAAATGACCCATATTATATATATAGTTTAATGTAATCTTACTAGTGGACGACACATTCCATCAGCAATACTTTAATACAAAAGGCCAAGTATAAACTATAATAATTTCTGTTGCTTATTATAATAACTAAAACATGCATGGTTAACTAGAAAAATTCTACAATCCCGACACATGATAGCCAGAGATTGCTTTTAAGGAAATGGATACCGTCAATAATACAAATACAAATAACAAGACACATATATGTCGTAAATTTGAAGCTCAGGTCAGTGATTTAAATGTAATTTTAAAAGATAATCAAGTATTATACCTAACTTAACGTATAATTAATCGTGATATATCTGGAGCGTATAATTTCCTTCGGCAGCAAGGCATTATATTATACACCCCGTGGGAAAGGCAATAAGACTAAACGCAAAAAATATTTGATTATTTGTCAGTTAGTGATAGATTAGTTAGTTGGCCAATTAAGCTAAGCAAATAAATAATAAATACATGAGTGCGATATTTCTACGCCAAGCAAGCGAAGAAAACAGCGAAAACAAGGTGTAGAGTGTGGACTATATCAAATAATACGAAAACCCTTATTTTACGGATAATTTTTTTTAATTTTCAGAATATTTTTTTATAAAAACATAATATGATAATTATTTTAAGATACTATAAAAAAATGTGTTTGATTGATTATTAATTTTTTTATATTTTCAAAAATAATTAAAATATATATTTGATTGAATTATTTTGTACAAGTAAATTTTTTTGTAATTTCAAAAATAACTAAATAGATCTTAGAAATACACTATTTTAAAAAAAAGACACAAATAATTGGTGTGTTGAAGTTAAGATTTGATTATTTTAATATTATTTGAGTTTGATTATTGATGGCAATATTTTTTAATTATTATTTATTTATCTTTTAATTGAATTTTAAATTAGTTAAGGTTTATTTTTTTGATGAATATGAAGCTTAAAAAAAAAAGTGAAGGAAAATGACCAGGTAATGATGAGGTGGACCAATGAGAGAGGGGTTTGGGTGCGGGTTTGATCCATAAAGCCTGTGGTGTCCCTTCCCATTCAAAAGCGCCGAAAGAAAGAAACCTAACAACGCCATAGCGTTCCCTAACCCATCGTGCGAGGTCCCTCGACCTCCGCACAACCCCAACTCCAAGGGCTGTGCCTGTCGCCGTCGTCTTCCACGCTCATGTCGGAACCCGACACCCACGCGCCGCCTTTCCTGCTCCAGCGCCCGCCGCTCCTGCAGCCGGCGTCGCCGCTCTTCAAGCAGCGATCGTGGTCGCCGGACGCATTCCGCGATGAGGCGTGGCTCCGGCGCAAGGGGAACTGCAAGAACCGCCGCAGCAAGAGCGTCACCGATGAGGACGTGGACGAGCTCAAAGCCTGCATCGAGTTGGGCTTCGGATTCGATTCCTCCCCCGAGAACGAGCTCGATCAACGCCTCTCCGATACTTTGCCCGCTCTCGGCCTCTACTACGCCGTCAACAAGAGCTACAACGACTCCATCGTCACCAAAACCACGCCGTCCTCCTCCGCTGCCGCCTCCGATTGCGACAGCACTCCTTCCCCCCACGGCAGTCCCCACTCCGCCATCTTCACCACCGGTAATTAATATTTACTTAGATAACCTCTTAACAAAATTAGAGTTTCAGATCGATAACTTAAACAGTAATCTAATCATTATTGGAATTTCACCTGGACAATCTAAATAGTTAGTTATCGGAATTAGAGTTTCAGTTCGATAACCTTGATCAGGTTTGTGGTAAAATTATTATACATATTATCGAGATAAAACTCAAATTCTAACGAGAAAACATTTAAATTTCGTTCTTTAATTTATTTATGAATTTTTTAATTTGTATTAATTATGATTAAATTGGATTTAGATCTCGTTGGATTGATTTGTTTGGTGTGAATTGTTATGAAGGTGATAACCCTCAGACGGTGAAGACGAGGCTGAGGCAGTGGGCTCAGGTAGTGGCTTGTGCCGTGCGTCAAAGTTCAGATGTGTGATTGGGAAGCGAATGAAGAAGCAGGGTTGTCAAACGTAAACCATACAATAGAAGCAATGTGTGATTGGTATTATTATAAATGACAACGATTCCCCATCGAACCGGACCAAACCGAGAGCGGACCCTAGTTAACCACCCAATTGTGACGGAACCAAACTAGATAGTTAATTAGCTATATTACATTACATGTGGGGCTGTCGGCAGCGCCTTGTTTTGTACTGTACTTGTCCAATATGTGATGACTAAGCCAAGGTAGATCTATTCTATTACTATAGTATTATCTGTCATATTCATATATATGATATATGCTAGACGTACGTACAATTTAGTTTTTTGTTTTTGTGCCGGGTGTGTGAAAGGAAAAAAAGAAGTCAAAAGGTGTTCTACTGCATTTGAATCCAGTGCTGTGTCTGTGTGCTGCTTCTTTTCTTTTCTCTTTCCTATTGGTCTTGCTTGGTTGCTACTACTTTATTGAAAAACAAGGAGCTAGAGAGAGAAGATGTGAAGTGAAGAATATAACATTCTTGTAATTCTGACAAAGGGATTTGACTTGCACGGGGATACAGCTTGCTTTCTTTCTAACATGGGTTGGCTGGCTGGGTACGAGTACGACTCAACTTGTGTGTCTTTCGTGAAAGGCAAGACACTGAAGCTTCAAATTTCAACATTCTCCTGTTCGTATCATCTATTGGGAATATTGCGGTGCTGGCAATGCTAACTTTGTGTTTCTGACTCTTGTACTTTCTAGCTAGCCACTCTGTCATCACTTGTTTTTCCTTTTCCACCGATTTTCCAGCGCCAGGGAAGCTTAATATTAGCGGAAATGGAATGGAACATCTGTAGTGTTGACTTTTCACGAGGAGGCTGGCATTCATCAAGTCAATCCCACTGCTAACTAAATTAAACGAACATTAGTACATTACGGTGGCTGTTAAGTGTTGTACACCAACGTTTAGGGGAACTGTGAGATGCAAAATACAAGGTTAAGATGAAAGCATAACACTCAACGGGCACCCTTTGTGGTGGATTTTAAGAATAGAGAGATGAGATATAAAAAATAGAGAAAAATGATAAATTACAGAAGTGGTGTGATATAAAAGAAAGAGAAAAGTAATATAAAATAAAAATGAGATGAAAGGAAAAAAACGAGTGAAGGTTTATAACCTTGAGATGAACGAAATATATTACTATAGCATTGATTATAACTTAGGCAGTCGTCATTAGCTACAAGTGAGTGTGCCAGGAAAACGTTAGATGAAGTCACTTGTAGCAGGGAAAACAAATTGAGAAAGAAACTACGAATCCACAGATTTATGGGCGAGTACTATGAGAGCAAATTAGGAAGAGAAGACTAAAACATTGCCATGATCTCTGTATGACCTATACGGCCGTAATGTTAACATTTTTCTCTCCATTTATTTGTGTGAAAGTTTGAGTCTTATAATCCTATTTGAATTATAAAAAAAAAAACACTGAAACAATTTATTACAACAATCTACAATAATAGTCCAAAATAGCCAAAAACAACATTTTTCTGTTTCTCCGTTTTTCTCTTTCTTTTCATGTCTTCGCTGCTAACACTTGGAATGTGTTCACTTGTAACTTGTAAGTTCTGTTTTCCACACATATATAAAAATGTCGACCAACTTAAATTATTTGTTGACATTTCTCATAAATTTACATTATTTTATTTATAAGAAAAGAATATTGTAAGTTATCTTGTACCATGATCATCTCTATTAACTTCCTTTCTCATTCAATTTTTTAATATTCTCCTTTTAACGAAATACATTTGTAAGTTTACCCGAAAGAAAATAACATTTCTGAAAATATAATCACCAACAAACCTTTTATTATTATTATTATTACATCGTAAACAAATCTTTAGTTATGCATTGCATTTAATACATTGATGGCCTATCTCAAGAGGGATAACATGCCGGTGAAGGCAATTGTTATTCTCACCCCCAACTAATATGAAATTATGTACATACCCTCCTCCCTGTCCTTTACTCCTTTCTCTTTCCCTTTCCGCCTCACACATTGGTCTGACACTCCCAATACCTCTAAGGCTCCAACACAACAAAATCATACTTTTTATTTATAAAACTAAAAACTGAAATTATGATTTTATTAACGAAACCTAGACAATAATAAAAACATAATAAAAATATAATTTTGTTATGTGATTGCATAACGTTTTCATTATGTAATTGCATAATAAAAATTATGTTTTTGTTTTGTATAATTGCCCGATAAAACTTTTTTATTTATTTCGTGTTTAACTTGCCTATGATTGTTTATAGAGTATACATAATGCATAAAAGTTGAAATACTTATTTTTTATGAATTTACGGTGTAAAGTAATTGAGAAAATATGATTGAGGCAAATCATGATGTTTTTTATCATCCAATACAAGCAAATGGTAATGATTAGGGACATCCAATTCAAAGAAGTGATAATAGATTGGACACTGATCCCAACCTATTTTTTCTGACTTCTCTGAACATTATTGACTAATAAGATATATTGATTAATTATTGATTAAATTTATGTTATATTTATATGTGTGTATTTTGTTACTAAAATAACAATATTGATTTTATGTTTTTATTAGGAAAAAATAATTGTTGTTGTTTCGTTTTTTTCACCCAGTATATATATATATATATATTCTTCATAAAATACTAAAGCATGCAACTTTTACCAGTTGCACAGTATTATTGCTCACAGTGAGGTAAGAACTTTGCAACAACTAACGAGTAATTAACAAGAAGAAAAAGAAAAAAAACAGGTGAAAGAATGAATGACTGGAGTTATTAACCGGGCAGCAGCTACAAGCCTATAAACATGCATAGAACGAATTTCTTCAGGTCGTTTTCCATTCAAACAATAGCCGTAAGACTGGGCTGATTAATTTTTTATTCATTGCGTTTCAAATACGTCTGTCGCGTTGTTTTCAAATAGGTTAACGGTCTCATTATGATATTTGTGTATCTGTAAAATATCCCAAAACCTGCGCAGATGAGTTATTTGTCAACACTATAGAATTCCTGCATGCTTTGAAATTTGAAAGTCGCAAAATCTTTGGATGCCTATGTCAAACCATGACATTACAAACTGTATATCACTGCAGAAAGAATTACAGTTTTAGTTATTTGTAAATTAATTACAAAAGTCTGTGTATATTGATGCTTTTGTACCCAAGAAAAAAACATTGATGTTTAATTTCTCAGCAAACTTTGAATATATCAGAATCTCATAAAATATTTGTCACCTTAATTTAGACTGCATAAGGTAAATTCTAAATAAAAGATAAATTATCCCGCAATCTGCTGTATGTAAAGTTGTTGTTTTTTTTTTCTATATTATTTATTTATTTATTTATGAAAACCTGCTGTATGTGAAGTATTCCCTCAATTATCTGTTGTTGCTTACAAATTTATTTCTTATGTCAATTTTTTTTAATATTTTAGAAAACTAAGAAAGTCTATATATTTTTAATTTTATTTTTAACTCTTGAAATAATATTAATTCAATCTTTGAAATAAGATAAAAATTTATTATATCATTTTATTCTTTCACGCAAGTAAATATTTTAACTGCCGTTTAACACCTATTTTATATATGTTAAATAAGCATCTTCATTTGTTTTTTCTCTTCTCAGATTCTAGCTGCACTCTCAAATAATTACTTATATTTTACATTTTAATGTTGATTTCTTCTTCAATTTTAAAATGCTTACACTTTTAAATGAATTACCTTTAACAAAATTTCGACATTAAATTTTTTTTATCCCTT
>PYAF01004539.1:1530744-1550359 GCA_007407185.1 Glycine tomentella | reverse complement strand
GTGCCATCTATAAAATTTTACATTTTTTTAAATGAAAGGAGCTTTGATATTATTGAGCATTTTATTTTAGTTTTAAGTTTTTATTCTTTTCAAATCTACTTCTTAATTTTATTTAATCTGACTAATTAACAATTACTCCAATTTTTTTATCTCAACCATTTCAAACCACTTTCATTATATCTTTATTCACATACTTAATTTTATTAATTGCTTATCTCATTGAATCTATCATTTTATCTTTTTTAAAATTTATTTTTAATATGTTTTTAAAAATCATCAAAAGTAAAAAATAAACTTATATTGCAATGTAATTTGTTTGCCATAAATTCAAAATTTAATTTATTTATTCCAACTTTTTATTCAAAACTTTAATTATGATATAATTTCTATATTTAAATATTTATTTATTATAAATTTTAATTATATAAAATAAATATTTATATTGTAAATTTCACATACACATATTAATATATAAAAAAATATTTTATTTTTTTAAAAAACAATAAAATATAATTATTATTTATTTTTAAGCTTTACTGGTTAAAGTAAGAGTAGATATGCTACGTTACTGGTCGGAAAGTTATATCCTCAATTTTATTTTATTTATTTTTCACGCAAAAGGTAAGGGGTTGGGGGAGGGGGGGGAGGCGTTTTAGTTATCTCACTTTTGGAAAATTGTGCTCAAGGTCTGTAATTTTTTTAAAGAAAGTTCTATTAATTTTTATATCACTGA
Organism: Glycine tomentella; assembly: GCA_007407185.1. Taxonomy (NCBI): domain Eukaryota; kingdom Viridiplantae; phylum Streptophyta; class Magnoliopsida; order Fabales; family Fabaceae; genus Glycine; species Glycine tomentella. The sequence continues at coordinate 1,549,626 of PYAF01004539.1, read as the reverse complement.
ATTTGGTTCTAAATTTTTTAAGATAAAAATATGACTTTTGTCCCTTTTTATTATATCTTTTATGAAGAGGACTGAAAATAATATTTTCTAATATCGAGGAACTAAAAAAATTAATTTTGGGAACCAAAAATAAAAATGAACCAAATTTAAAACTAAAAACATATTTAAAAAAATGGATAGCTTTGTGTATTTAGTAAAATACTTGTGAAATTGATTAATTTACTTAAAAAGTCAAATGTGTTTGGTGAAAAGCTGTTAGAAGTTAAAAACTTATAAACTAGTTAATTGATTGATATAAGAGTACTTAATAAAATCAAACAATAAGTTAGTTGATGATTGAAAAATGACATAAAATGATATATTTTATTATTTAAAGTGCAAAAATCAAATAAAAAAAGTAGTTTATAAGCCACTAGAGCGACTAACCACACAAACTCAATTGGTAAAATTTTTATCAGATAACAAACATTAATGAAAATAAAAAAAATATCGTGACATAAACAGAATGTCCTAAATTAAAAAATTTATAATATTTCCAATAATAGAAAAGTGAACTATATTTTGTGAGAAGGGAAAATAAATGTATCTAACATTAAATTTTAATATTTGAAAATTACAAGACACGTTTAATTATTATATTTAAAGAGGAATATAGGTTAAATTACTGTTTTAGTATTTTATTTTTTGTTTAAATTCAATTTGTTAATTTACATTAAAAAAATATATACTCCTTTAACCTTTCATATTTAATTTAATTTAGTCTTTCTATTAATTTAGAATTATCACTATCAATAATTTTTAAATAATGACAACTAAAAATTATCAAAAACAATATTTATTTGTTTGGACGTGTTTATACACGAATAATAATCAAAGTAACAATCTTTAGCCGTCATAACAATATTTTAAAATTACAAAATTAAAAAGTCCTTTACGATGATCATTAAAATTGCATGCTCAATTTCTCTCATATGGTTCATAAATTTTAAAATTGCCATAGGTTTTGTTACAGACCGTGTGTTTTGATGAATTAGTAAAACATCAAATAATTTTGTTGAAGCATGTGTGAGAACCTTTTTCATCTTGCGATTTTATGAATTTTAATTTGTTTCAATCTATACTTTGAGTCCACAGTTTCTGCAATCAATTGAGGGATTTAGGTCACATATACCATGCAAGTAACATTTAAAAAAGGTTTTGTTCGGACCAAGAATAAAAGAGGATGAACTGAGTCTAGTTTCCGGATTAGAGAAACTCATTGTATGCTGCATGTATTAAACACGAGTCACTCAATTCTATCGATTTAGGCAACAATTTATTGTGAAATTTGGGGCATTTTGATTGGAAAGCATTGACCTATATGAGAGAAATCAAGCACAAAACTTTTAAATTTTTTTGCAAAGGAATTTATAATTTTTAAATATTATTATGACAATTAAAAACCATCACTTTGTTAACTAGACATGCAAAAACACGACTAAGCTAGTAAGTATTGTTTTGTCATAGGTTTAAATTCTCATTATATTTAAATTCTTAAAAATGTAAATTCTAAATTGATGAAAAGACCAAATTAAAATATAAAAGACTACATTAAAATTTGTAACAAATGAAAAAACAAAGTGAATTTAAATAGAAAGATAAAGTACTAAAAATGTAATTTAACCATAAATATATAATCATTATCCATATAGTTTACAAATAAGCTTATTATCTAAGAAAGGTCTTTTGTCACACTCAGCTGTGGGAGGCCTGCACATACACCATTAATTAAACTAGACTGATTAACTACTATACTATTTATATATTAATTTGATCCATAAGTGGTTAGAAAAAGACAGATAAATCACATGCAGTTAAGTTAGCTATTCAAGTATTAATTGTTCTTCTTGATGGTTCTAAAGTGGAGTTGCTTGAACAGACAACAATCCAAATAAGTCTAATTTCACTGAACACAGAGGAACTGTACCATTAAGTACATTTATACTTTCATATCTCCAAACTGACCAGTTCCAATCGTCCCGTTAATTTACTACGACAGTTACAGTGAGGAATTTGTGAGTAGACAACATAAAAGTCCAAATTAAGTAAGGGACAAATAAAAGTCATCACATATGTGCAACGCATTAGTCTTCTTTTTCTTCCATTGTCCATACTTTTTTTAATATCAATTGTTGGGCGGTCATAACAGGCAGAAAAGGTCTAACACAAAGAGAATGGGAGACCAATTGATGAAAGATGACAAAAACACGTAGCTTTAATAATTTAAATATAACTGCGATCGATAACGATGAATGGAAGCAATGGTGAATGAAATGGAGAGTTAGGTGAGAGCAAAGAAAAGTCCCCCCTTACCCACTTTACTCATTCACGTTCGGTTCCTCTCCCCTCCTTTTTCTTATAACCTCTTACAACAAATGTTAAAAACACATTTTTAATATATATATTTTTTTATTGATTAAAATTTATTAAAAAATATTTTTTTTAGGTTTTAATTATTTTTTAATAACATAATTTTATTTTTTAATAAATTTTAATTAATAATAAAATATGTAATAAAAATATTATGTTGCTGGCACTTCTCTAATCTTATTATTATTATTATTATTATTATTATTATTATTATTATTATTATTCGCGCCATCTTAATTTTTCCTTTTCTCAGAAAGTGTAAACAAATAATGCTAAACACACGCGTCCATCCATTAAAAAAATAAATATAAAATGCATTCTCTTATTATATATGCCATAAAAATAAATAGAGAAGAAAAGTTCTTCAACGGGGAAACGTATTAGAAGCTTCCATTTAGAAAAATGATCAGAGAACGCAGTTTTCACAAGGAAGAGAAAGCCATATACGACCCTTGTGAAAAGCGTGTCTAAAACTCTCGCCTCCTTATCCAATCCACTGTTGTTGTCTAAAGCAAATTAAAGTGGCTTGTGTACGTGTGGACTCGATTTTCGTTTGGTCCAAAATTAATATTAGGATTTCTATAGTAGTGCTTCTCAAAATTTCTGGAACCCACGTCACACTTGGGAGGGATGGGGTTGGAAGATGTCTGGGTTCCGTATTATATAAGAGTCTCGCCCTAGAATCCTCGAGCAGAATATTATTCACTGTACTTTATCCTTTTCTGTGAGGGAATTATGGTAATTGATATCGAGGTTTTGACTCATGGATTCTGATCGCCCCAGAAAACCTTCCAAAAACTTAGTTCACTTTCGCTTCTTCCTTTTCGGCTTCTATTGCTGGGATTGGGAGTTCTTAACCGCTCTCCTCCTTTTTAGTTGTTCCCCTTAATCTTGTTCCTTCACAATTGGTTTTTATTTATTTTTTCCTTATTAGATCAGATTGAACAAAAGGGTTGCTTTTTTTTTTTTTTTTTTTAATAATCTTGGGGGAATAATAGAAATAGAAATAAGAAAAGATTAGAAAGGTTGAAATGTCGCAACAACGATCGGTGCCGGCGCCGTTCTTGACGAAGACGTATCAGTTGGTGGAGGATCCGGGGACGGACGAGGTAATATCGTGGGGTGAGAGTGGGAACACTTTTGTGGTGTGGAAGCATGCGGATTTTGCAAAGGATTTGCTTCCAAAATATTTCAAGCACAACAACTTCTCCAGCTTTGTTCGACAGCTCAACACCTATGTATGTTTAATTTGTTGCCCTTTCCTTAAACTTCTTCTCTCTTACTTGCATGATTTGGTTGATTTACATCGTTTCATGTTATTTATTTTGTTAACATAACAACATGTACATTTTAAAAATGTTATATACAAATGATTTTAACATGGAGGCATTCTTTCCCTAAATATATATTTTTTTTTCCAGCAGGTGTTGTTTTGTCTTTTACTGTATAATTAGGCAAATACTAAATAGAAGTGGCAAGGAGGAAAACTTGCCTGTTAGGGATAATAAACTGATAAAAAGATAGATTTGTTTAATATAATAATATTTTTCAAGCAAACATGATTATTGATTATAGAAACTATATATTCTTTTTTTAAAACATAATTATCATTTATCTATTTTATATTAAACTAAAAAAGATCATATTAAACCATGCTATCTTCATAAGAAGGAAGAAACATAAGAAATTGCCTTCTCAATCAAACTTTTTAATTTATTCACGCTATTTTTCTAAGAAAACACTTCTTCCAAAGTCTTAAAATATGCGTGGCTCTCCATTTTTTTTCCTTTCTAACTAAATTCTAATAATTGATTAGCTCCTTTTAATCATATTTTATTATTTCACACTAATTTTCCGAGTAAGAATTCAATTTTTTCGGCGAAAAGTGAAAGAAAAAGAAAAATCAATCATCAAATTACGATTATTATCAATAATAGTAAAATCGGCGTTTTTGTGAACATGCAGGGATTTCGAAAAATTGTGCCAGACAAATGGGAATTCGCGAACGAACACTTCAAGCGAGGGCAGAAGGAGCTTCTCTCGGAGATCAAACGCCGGAAGACCGTGCCTCAATCGTCGACACATCCCCCGGATGCCGGAAAACCCGGCGCCGACGGCAACTCTCCGTCGAACCCCATCTGCGGCGACGACGCGGGCTCCACCTCAACCTCATCCTCGTCCTCCGGTTCCAAGAACCAGGGATCGGTGGAAACAAACACAACGCCTTCTCACCAGTTATCGAGCGAGAACGAGAAGCTGAAGAAGGATAACGAAACGCTGAGTTGCGAGCTGGCACGTGCGAGGAAGCAGTGCGATGAGCTCGTGGCTTTTCTCAGGGACCGTCTGATGGTGGGTCACGATCAGATCGATCGCATCATGCGGCAAGGAAGTTGCGGATCTGGAAACGCGGTAGGTGAAGGCGGTGGTGGAGGAGACTGTTTGAAACTGTTTGGTGTTTGGTTAAAGGGAGATACACTAACAGACAAAAGAAACAACCACAAGAGAGGCCGTGAAAATCAAATGGGCTTCGGTGGGCCTCGCCTCAAGGAGTCAAAGCCCGTTGTTGACTTTGGAGCTGTAAATGTCATGTTGAAGAGCAACAGGGTTTGCAACTGAATGAGGACCTCACATCGCCACGTATTCTGTTCAGAAATTTAATTTTCTTTTAAAGCAATTAAAAAGGAATAGGATGATGATTAATGAAAAAGGAAAAGGCTAAGCGGTAATCATGTTTGGGTAAAAAGACCAAATGCTCTGGCCTATGCTTCCTGCACATGTTGAGGCTGTGTAATTTTTAATGTACGTAGGTCAATGCCTCCATGAATATTGATTAGGAAATTAAACAGGTTTTAATAATCAATGTATGGACCTTTTATGTCAATGCATGTAATGGTTAAATGGTAGCATTCTGTAGACTGTAGTTTGGTTTGATGATATAGTGGAGCTGCACGATCCGTGGTAACGAGGTTCTCTGCCTTCATTACATATGGAGAACTAAGGAATTTATAACAGTGACTTTGATTATATGCGCACCACGTTAGCTAAACATTTTCAAATAATAGTGGGCGTAGTATTTTCATACTATATGAGGACTTAGCTCACTTGTTAGTATTACAACGAACAGTAACATATAAGAAAATATTGTGAACACTTATAACATGGATTATCTTTTTTCTCGTTGTGATAAACAGTCACATGGATATGAAAATATTATCAATTTTAGCTAAAAAGTCATATTATCGATTGTTACAGTAAATAAGACTCCTTCAAAGAACCCAATCAACCTATGATGAATATTGATATAATTTTGTAAAAATAAAGCATGATAACTAAATCCAAGGATATATGAGTTTGTTAGACCACAGATAAGACAAGTGTATACTGCTAGATCACATGGCAGGTTTAAGAGAAAGCCAGAGCAAGTAGAGGCACTTGTAACTGATAGCTGTCAGTTACAGCATTAGAATACAAAGTAGGCTTAAGTTACCTGTAACTGTTGTTACCAGTTACAGGTATGACAGTTAGTATAAATAGCAAGTAGGAGGTTGGGAAAAGGGGAACAAACGGTTAATTGGTTAGGGAGGCTAGGCTCATCTCCTAGATTGTAACTGATTCACAAGAGAAATAAGAAGAGATTTACCTGTTTGTATCACTGCTATCAGAGCAAATTCCTATCCTAGGAATTGCGATTGTTAATGGTGGGGACGCGGGGAGTCATGGAATCGCCAGTGGAGTTGTTGGAGAGAGGTTTCGAAGGATTGATGCAAACCAGAGAGGAGGTGACGGTGTTACAAAGGGCTTTCGAGGAGGATCGCGTAGAGAGGGGGGAACTGAAGGAGCAATTATTGGAGTTATTGGTGATGGTGAAGAACCTTTCACTGTGATCGGAGGCTGGAAACGAGTTTTGTCGCGACGGTGGGGAGCGCTCCAATAGCGGAAATGGTTATCGCGGCGAGAATGAAGGAGAAGGCGACGAGCGATCTGGTAGAGGTTGGGGTTATCGTCGCGAGAATGACGAGAGGGAGAGAAGGAATCGCGAAACATCTAGTTGCGGTCGGGGAGAGAGATGGAGGCGATTGGAGATTCCGATCTTCAATGGTGAAGATGCGTATGGATGGGCGAATAAGGTGGAGAGGTATTTTGAGGTGAAAGAAGTAGAAGAAAGGGATAGGATTCAGGAGGTGATGGTAGCGATGGAAGGGAAAGCTTTGAACTGGTTCCAATGGTGGGAATTTTGCACCAAACAGCCAAATTGGACAGAGTTTAAGCGGGCAGTGATCCAAAGGTTCCAACCAGCAATGAACCAGAGTCCGTATGAATTGCTGCTAAGCTTGAAACAGGGAGGATTAGTGGAAGAATACAGAGAAAGATTTGAATTATATGCAGGGCCTTAGAGAGGGACTGAACCAGAATATTTGAAGGGCATTTTTTTGAATGGATTGAAGGAGGTGGTTAGGGCAGAGTTATAAAGCTGCATCCAGTCAATTCATTGCCAGAATTGATGGATTTAGCCCAACGGATTGATGAGAAGAATGAGCTGTTAGAAAGAGGAAGGATGGGAAGTCAAAGAGGTTTGATGGCAGCAAGAAGTTATAGTTCAAATAGGACTGTAACTTGGGAACCAGGAATAAAAGCTTCTCAAGCAAAGGAATCAACTTCAATTGGAGATTCCAGTGCTGCTAAATCAAGTGGTTCTTACAGGGGCAGACCTTTCAGGAGGTTGTCCAATGCTGAATTCCAGGAGAAGGCTGAGAAGGGATTATGTTACAGCTGTGATGGGAAGTTTGGACCAGGCCATATTTGTCCAAACAAACAATTTCAGTTGTTAATAATGGCAGGGGAACAAGAGGAACAAGGGGAGAATGAGGAAAGGGAAGAGTTGTTATGGGAGGAGGAAGAAAAACAGTTGCAGAATATGGGAGGAGGAAGAAAAACAGCTTCTTTAGGAGAAATAAAAGCTAATTTCAAAGAATTGACTTTGAAAATTCCTAAGGAGGGAGGACCTATTATTTTAAAAGGAGAGCCTGCTCTATCTAGGTCTGTAGCTTCTTTAAATTCCATTTTTAAAGCTGTGAAGGATGAAGGAGAAGGGTTTTTGTTATGCTGCCAGGAGTTACAGGATGTTAAGGATGAAGTCGGGTCCCTAGCTGGATGGAAAGCTTATTACAGGAATTTCAGCTGTTATTCCAAGATCCTAGGGATCTACCTCCTTCAAGGGAACATGATCATGGCACAAAGTTGAAGCATGGAGCTGATATTCCCAATGTGAGACCTTACAGGTACCCACATTATCAAAAAAATGAAATTGAAAGATTGGTTAAGGATATGTTGAATTCTGGAATTATTAGACCTAGTGTGAGTCCTTATGCAAGTCCTATAATTTTAGTGAGAAAGAAGGATGGAGGGTGGAGATTTTGTATAGACTATAGGGCTCTTAATAAGGTGACAATTCCAAATAAATTTCCTATACCCATCATTGAAGAGTTGCTGGATGAGTTGGGAGGAGCTGTGGTGTTCACCAAGTTGGATCTCAAGTCAGGCTATCATCAAATAAGGATGAGAGAGCAAAATATTATCAAAACTGCATTTAGAACTCATGAAGGGCATTATAAGTTCTTGGTAATGCCTTTTGGGCTTACAAATGCTCCCTCTACATTTCAGGCTTTAATGAATCAGGTGCTTAAGCCTTATTTTAGGAAGTTTGTTCTAGTTTTTTTTTGATGATATTCTGGTGTATAGCAGTACTGTGACAGATCATGTGCAACATGTGAGATCTGTCTTAAGGTTGTTGGTTGAGAATGAATTACTGGTTACCAAGAAAAAATGCAGTTTTGGGCAGTACAAGGTGGAATATTTGGGCCATATAATTTCGGGAGAAGGGGTAGCTGCAGACCCACAAAAGCTAGAAGTCATGCAGAATTGGCCTACTCCAAAGAATGTGAAAGCATTAAGGGGTTTTCTGGGTTTGACTGGGTATTATAGATGATTTATTCAAAATTATGGTAAAGTGGCCAGGCCTTTATATGATCCGTTGAAAAAAGACAGTTTTCAATGGAGTAAGGAAGCTGAGGAAGCTGTCACCAAACTGAAATTGGCTATGTCTGAAATTCCTGTTCTAACTATTCCTGATTTTTCTCAACCTTTTACAGTAGATACTGATGCATCTAGTAAAGGGTTAGGAGCTATGCTGATGCAGAAGGGTCGGCCTTTAGCCTTGTGGAGTCAAACCCTTTCAGAAACTGCTAAGATAAAATCAGTTTATGAGAGATAATTGATGGCTATAGTTCTAGCAGTCCAAAAGTGGAGACATTATCTGATGGGCAGAAAATTTACCATTTTGACTGATTAGAAAAGTTTAAAATTTCTAACTGAACAAAGGCTGATGGGAGAGGACCAGTTTAAGTGGACCTCTAAGTTGATGGGATTTGATTTTGAAATTTTGTACAAGCCTGGTTGTGAAAATAAAGCAGCTGATGCTTTATCCAGGAGAATGACATTTTCTGCCATCTCTATGATCAGCTATGATGAAGAGGGGGAATGGGAGATGGAAATTTTAGCTGATCCAAAATTGAAGAAAATCATGCAAGATTTAATGGTGAATAAGGCTGCACATCCCGGTTATGTTTTAAAAGATAAGAAATTATGGTATAAAGACAAGTTGGTGTTGTCTAAGATGTCTCCTAAGGTGCCTATTTTGATGCAGGAGTATCATAATTCTGTGGTGGGTGGTCATTCAGGTTTTTTTAGGACTTTCAAAAGGATACAAGCTCTGGTTTATTGGGAAGGCATGAGTCAGGACATTTTGAGGTTTATAGCTGGCTGTGATATCTGCCAACAGAATAAATATCAAGCCTTATCACCAGCTGGGTTATTGCAGCCTCTTCCTATCCCTACACAGGTTTGGTCTGACATTTCTATGGATTTCATAGAAGGGTTACCAAAAGTCCAAGGGAAGAATGCTATCTTGGTGGTGGTGGACAGGCTATCCAAATATGCTCTTTTTTTCCTATTAGCCATCCTTTTACAGCTAAGGACATTGCAGAATTATTTGTGAAGGAGGTAGTAAAACTACATGGATTTCCCATTACCATTATCTCAGACAGAGATAAAATCTTCTTGAGCCAATTTTGGAAAGAACTGTTTAAGAGTGCAGGCACCAAGTTGAAGTTTAGTTCAGCTTATCATCCTCAAACGGATGGTCAAACTAAGGTTATTAATAGGGGTTGGAAGCTTATTTGAGATGCATTACAGGTGAAAAACCCAGGCAATGGCCAACTTGCTTGAGTTGGACAGAGTTTTGGTTTAATTCAAACTACAACAGTTCAGCCAAGCTCACCCCTTTTAAGGCTTTATATGGCAGAGATCCACCTCAGTTATTAAAGGGTACCACTGTTCCTTCAGTAGTTGAGGAAGTGAACCAGCTGACACGAGATAGAGATGGTTTATTAGACCAGCTCAGGATGAATTTACTGAAGGCTCAAGACCAGATGAGGGTTCAGGCAAATAAGCACAGAACGGATGTTGTTTTGCAAGAAGGCGACTGGGTTTACCTCAAGTTACAACCCTATCGACTTAGATCTTTGGCTAAGAAGTTGAATGAAAAATTAAGCCCAAGATTCTATGGTCCATATCAGATTGAGAAAGCTATTGGAAAAGTAGCTTATCAATTAATTTTGCCACCTGACAGCAGAGTTCATCCAGTATTTCATGTTTCTTTATTGAAGAAGGCTATTTCTCCTGCCACCAGACCTCAGCCTTTACCAGCAATGTTAACTGATGAATTCGAATTGAAGGTGGAGCCACTGGCTGTAAAAGCTGTGAGAAATTCCTCAACAGGTACAGCAGAAGTGTTGATCCAATGGAAGGACCTACCAGATTTCGAAGCGACTTGGGAGGTAGAAGCTACTATCAAGCAACAATTCCCTAATTTTCACCTTGAGGACAAGGTGGCTCTTTTGGGGGGGGGGGGAGCATTGTTAGACCACAGATAAGACAAGTGTATACTGCTAGATCACATGGCAGGTTTAAGAGAAAACCAAAGCAAGTAGAGGCACCTGTAACTGATAGCTGTCAGTTACAGCATTAGAATACAGAGTAGGCTTAAGTCACCTGTAACTGTTGTTACTAGTTACAGGTATGACAGTTAGTATAAATAGCAAGTAAGAGGTTGGGAAAAGGGGAACAAACGGTTAATTGGTTAGGGAGGCTAGGCTCATCTCCTAGATTGTAACTGATTCACAAGAGAAATAAGAAGAGATTTACCTGTTTGTATCAGAGTCATGAAAGTATCTTTACGTACTGACTTGTAAAATTTACCAATCCACAACTTAATACAAATCATATCATGATTAAGGAATAATAACAATCACAACAATGACAATAATAACTTTTGGCAACATGTGGTTAAATCTTGTTGGAGTTATGCCACACACGCACCAGTTGCACACTTTTGGCAACATGATTTCAACTTAATTAGTTAAGGAGCAAAGATAGCAATCAGAAGTGGATGGTAGTGTGGTGTGCCATTACTTGGTGCACTTGGAATTCTCGTAACAGCTGTATTTTCAGGGTACAGCCTTTCAACAAAGAAAAATTGCTGCAGGAGGGTGTTTTCGGGGAATGGTCGTGGACCTGTGAATGAAGTCAAAACATTCAGACTTCAAATATTCATTCCAACAGTGGTCTCTCTCAATCCCAGCTTATATACATCTGTGAGTGTAAGTTGCATAGCTTATTCCCAGGGCAACTAGAATGTTGGTTTGGTATGAATATGTGACAGCTTATATGTGGTTTGATATTCGCAGTAGTAGATGTTGTGGACCTGTGTTGGCTCTATCTTTTGATGCAAACTGTCAAGGAGTGTAGCATGGTGAGAAAAGGAATGAGTGGGGGTTTATGTGCCAGGTGCGGATTGATTTTGCAGTGAACTCGTTACTCGTGTGGTGAAGCTCCTTGCTGGCATCAAGGATTTTGGCCTGTGGAATTCTATTGTTTAAGCTTATAGCACGTGAAAATTTTTGTGCTTATGCGGTGATAAGATAGTGGATAGATGGGTAATGCAGGATAGAAAATGTTTCATAAGGTGGTTATTTCATATTTAGTCTTTGGTAGATATAAATAAGTTGTACCTGTTGCCTGTTGGGGCTTATTTGTATTGTGATCTAGTACTGAATTTGTTGACCGATAAAAAATGACAATAATAACAAATTATGAAGAACCTGGTTTTTAATTTCATGAGAGATAAATAATTTACAACAGCATTCATTAATAATTATTTATAGAAATTATAACTGATTTTTTCTCATGAACATAATATTTTAAATTGCAGAAAAGGCATAATTTCAATCATTTTGTTTCTCCCTTGAATGGAATAATCATATATAAAATTGCTACTAAGTAAACTAGTAAGGCTTAAACAAAATCCTCATTTATAAGGCTTAGGATTTTAGTGAAACTGATAAAATTCTAATATGGATTACAAGTTCACCTCAGAGCTTCAAATAAGGATTTTTAAGGGATGAGTATATTGGTTATTTTTAATTATTTCAAAACACATTTTTCATGCTTGTGTACGTAGCTTATCGGTGTGTAGAGTTTTGAATTTTGGTTGAATAAAAATAAACATGAATCAACCACATAATATAAAAAATAAATAAAACAAAATGATATATATATATATATATATAAACTTTAAATAAGCATAAAAGATTTAAAATATGTTTTTGCCCTTGCCTTCTATAAATTTCACCTTGAATTTGCCTCGCCTTTTGTTTCGTGTTTTTATTTTTTAATTATGAAAAAATATTTTTAATATATGGTGTGTTTCAAGTTGGGCTAGACCCATTTGTAGAGGAGTGTGCAGTTATTAAAATGTGGGTGCAAACAATAATATATGTGTGTTTCAAAGTGGACCTGGCTCAACAGTTTAGGGGATGTATTTAAAAAAATGGTTACTATAAATAGCATTATTTAATTTCTTTCAAAATAGATCAGGCCCAAAAATTAGGGTGTGCTACTTGTTAAAAAAAGAGGTGCAAAAAGCATTATTTATTTGGTTTTAGGGGGTACATTTATGAAAATCTTGGATGTAGAAAACATTATTTAATTGGTTTGAGGGGGTGTATTTATGAAAACCTTGAATGCAAAAAGAATTTTTTTTAGGGTTGGCACCAGGTCAGGGCGACCCGGCCCAATCAGTATTTTCACTATGGGCACAGCAGCCAGGGGAAAAGCTGCTCGAGGAAGAAGAAAATCCTTCCGTGGTGGAGGCATGGCCCCCTACCACCACCGACGAGGGGCCTGGTAGTTCCAGGTGGTGGTGTGCAGTGCTCGATGGTGGCCGGTGGTGGCCATTGTGGTGGCCGGAAAGACAAGCTTAAAAGATGGAAAGCATGAGGAAGAAGATGACAAAAATAAACGCGATAAAAAAAGAATAAAACACAACAAATCAAAAGCCCCATACCAAAACTAAGGATCTCTACACAAATAGCACCAACAAACCAAAAAAAAAAAAAAAAGAAAACCCAACGAAAATGGAGAAGAAAGAATAAGCGGAAGAGAAGGAGATAGAGGCAGAGAGAGAAAGAAAAGGGAGACTTAAGGGGTCACCTCTGAACCCCTAAGAGCATCTTTAGTGGTAGGTCTTAGGCAAAGATCTTGAACTCAAGATCTGATCTTCACAAGATCTCCCAATAAAGGAAGTGGAGAGATCTCCAACATGGAGAATGGGTTCTTGTACAAGATCCCTCAAGATCTACACATTGTTCAAAAAAGAATAAATTTTCTCTTTCTTTCTCTCTCCCTAAGATCTCAAAATGAGATCTACCATTAAAGAAAAAAATTAGAGAGATCTTGAGAAATCTTTAATCCTATGTGGTACTATAGGGTCCACTAAAAAGTTGTCTAAGATCTCAATTTAAGATCTACCACTAAAGATGCTCTAATGCTTCCTTTGACGCGATACCAAATGGTGCTGTTGGATTGGTCCTTTTAGCGCTCCGAGATCCGTGAGTTTTTTATTTGTGAGTAAGTTTTCGCTGTTCTTTCCTTGTGCCTTTTATATTGCTGTTGTCCTCTTTTTTTTTTTTTTTTAATCTATTCTTTCTATTCTCTTTTTTTCCTTTTTTTTTAAACTGTTATTATTTTTTCGTTTTTCTTTTTTTATTATTTACTACTCTTTATTTTTTTTTTAAAAAACTGTTATATATTTTTATTATTTGTTATCTTTTTTCTTTTTCTTTCATTTTGTTCTACTTTTTTCATTTTTTTATTTATTTATTTTCTCTGTTTTTTTCCTCTTATTTTTTTTTTCATTTTCTTTATTTTCTTCCTTTTTTTTATTATGATCTTTTTTATCCTGACATAATTAGGGTATGACATTCCCTCATACTCATATAGTAAATAGGAAAAAGACCTTATTATTAGATTAAGAATGATCAAGAATTAGTTTAACAACTGGACAGATATCAGTCCCTCGACGGTATTATTATTTTCTTTCACTCACTTTTTCTCAGCTTATCAACTCTCTGATCCTACTTGTTTGCGCCTTATAGCTGACACTATCATATTGTTGTAATTTTGGATTAGGCTTAGGAAGAGGTTCTTGAATGCACCTGATCTTGCTATGCTGCTTTGCTGTTATTTGTCACTCTCATGCTTTACCTTTGATCATATTTGTAGATACACAGCTTGCTGGCTCAATAAATAGGTCGTTCATATACTCAAGAAAGTTTTCAATTGCATATGGTTTAGTGGTAAGGAGAATATCTAGGTGAGCTCCAAATCACGTTAGTGTCATCTAGTGTGAACTTGACTTGAGTGAAATAAAAACAGTTTGAGTAAAATTTTCTCTACCTGCGATACGTGGTGCAACGAAAGCGAGATACATTCTCAAGGACAGAACATGCTTTTGATCTATATACTACAAATCAAGTGGCTATTCGAATCGAAAATCTGTTATTTCATACTCTCACCTAGGTAATCCGATTTTTTTTAAAATGTTACCTAAAAAAAATCGGTATGATTTTTCATTTCCAATCAAAGGAATGAAGTTAAGAATCACTAACCGGCTCATAATGTTCTACACTACTTGTACTGAAAAAAAAAATAGTACTTAGCACTTACAAGCTAGGGTTTTCACTTTTTTTTCCAATTTCCATTTCTACATTTTCTTCTCTTCTAGGGTAAAGATGATAATAAAATACATTTTAGGTTAAATTATTTACTGGGTCATTATAATTAACTTCATTTCGGTCAGTGATAAAAATTAGCACCAAGAAAAAAACTTTATGGAAATCATTGCAATTTTTTTAAAAGATAATAGGTCACCACAGAAAATTGCATAAGAGATTCAAATTTACAGTTTTCATGTATAAAGACTAAAATTCAAAATGAAGACAACTATAGAGATTATGAATAATTTTAATCTAGGAAAATGCACAACTTTACGAAGAATGGCAGCACGAATACTTACGAATGTTTCTAATTGGCTACTTATTTAATATTATTTTGATTTCCATCAAATTCAAATAATTACTTGCTCACCTTAAAAAGCTTTAGTCGTGTTTGGTGCAGAAAGCCTTCGTACTAAATAACAGCCCTCTTTAATCTATATCTTAAACCTTTAGAAATGAAAGTTGAGTATCTGAATAAATTGATTCAACGTTCCATTCACTTTGTCAGTAATATTTCATAGAGTTAGGAATGAATCTCTCCTATCATCAAGACCAAAATAAAGAAGAAAGAACGGTCCATGCGCGGCATATATACGTCTTAACATAACAAATTAACAAGTGACAAAAGAATAGGATTCATTCAACTCTATCTGAGTGGGACGTGGTGGTGAATACACGGTTTTACAAAAAGATCGAAAGGAACCGTCTAACATAGATATGCATTTCAACCTAACCCGCCATGCTAATTAAGTGAACTCTGATCAATCCCCGTCCACAAATATTATTCTAATTTGACTAAACAAGTGTTTACTAATAAACAGCTTGAGAGAGTAGCATAAAGCATATATGAACTAGAGTTTAAACTCCGGGCATTAGAATGTGTCTTTATTCAGATTCTACTACTTTTTCTTTAGAAACCATATCTTTAGCCTCCAGGGAATCCAAAGGAGTAAGGGTTATCTATATAAAGAAGCCATGATCCAGTAGTATTCATAATCATACTAAAGCCAAATATTTGTGTATCTTTTGTACCCAAAAACAAACCATATACATGTCGAATTTGAGTTTCCTAAAGTTCAATTATAGCTTCTCATGGAAGCCCTCCTCTTCACGCAAAAATGTAGCCAAGAAGAACAGCTTCATATCAAGACAGACATCGAATGAAGGACAAAGTTTCCAACCAAAAGAAGAGGAAATGAAATGGGTGTTCCAGAAATTTGACACCAACAAAGACGGCAAGGTTTCTCTTGAAGAGTACAAGGCTGCTGCAAGGGCCTTGGATAGGGCCATTGGGGAAGCTGAAGCAGTGAAAGCATTTAGGGTCATTGACACTGATGGAGATGGCTTCATTGACTTGAAGGAGTTCATGGAGATGTTCAATGGAGAAGGTAGGATAAAAGAAACTGAGATCAAGAATGCTTTTCAAGTGTTTGATTTGAACGATGATGGGAAGATTAGTGCTGAGGAGTTGTCCCATGTTCTCAAAAGGCTAGGAGAGACTTGCAGCCTTAGTGCCTGTAAAAAAATGGTCAAAGGAGTGGATGTGAATGGAGATGGTTTTATTGACTTGAATGAGTTTACAAGGATGATGATGAGTGGGAAGAAACTAGGCTAAGTATTAGGACTTTGATCTTGTTCAGTGTTTCTTAAGTTTGTGTCTTAAAATATTGAGTTTCACTTTCTATTTTTGAGGTACATAGGTTATAGATAGTTTGGTTAAATGTATGATGAATTGGTGATTAACTGACTATCATGCTTTGTTAGTAATTGGGTGCAACTTTCTGATATAAATATGCAGGATAAATGTTGTTTTGTCTTTGTTTCTCTGCCCTGTTGTTTTCTCACTCTAGAATCTAGATGATCACCTATCATGCTTGGAAAAACTGTAATTATGATGTAAAGAAAATGAAATCAGAGAACAGACCTTGAGATATAAGTTATCACAGCAAAATCATGGGGTCATGACAGAAAAATTGAGGTAAGCTTTGTCTAATAGTTTCCAGATCTTTCTACTGAAGGACTAATCTACTACTAGAAATTATTTTATGGTTCTTGACCAATTTGTGTTCATGGTTTTGGCTAATTTCTACATGACATGTAATCTAGTAAATGGAAAAACTTGTCTACATGTCACGTAGAGATTGACTGGAACCGTGAACCTGTAATCACGAACCATCCAATAATTTATCTACTCTATAGTTTACGTCAAGCCTTAATCTTGTGACATAATTATAGCAAATGTTTTAAACGTGATGAGATCAATCTCACACTGAAATTGATATGTTTCAGTTTTCTTTTGCCTACTCTTCAATCTCCTTACCTTGTGGGTGACCGGACTGTAAATAGTTAATACCATATTGTACTGTAAAGGATCTAAGCTTTGTTCCATCGACTTTGCTTGACATATTTCACATAGGACTAAGGAGCCAGCGCTAATGCCAATCAATCCAATGCAACCATCTATTGCAATTGCATACTAGAACCAACATTGAGTTTATCATTAAGTTTATATATCATTAAGTTTGACCTGAATGAAGTATTAATTTCTTCATATTTTTATTTGAGAAATCATATTTGTACAATTTTGCTTTTACAATCATGAGAAAGATAAGAAGAGAGTAGAGAAAATATAATGTTATTAAAAGTGTTGAATAAGTAACAACTCTTTTTATTTTTACTGCATGTAACAGAGTTAGGAAAAGTGATATTGAATTCTTAATAACAGTAATCTATAGGAAATTTCGTACAATAGTATTTTTTTATATGTCTACATAACAATTTATTAAGCAGCATTAAATTGAAGACTTAGTTCACTCTTTTATTGAGTTCCAGTGACCTTGATATTCTGAGATGCACATTTGCCTTTGCCCTCTCGAAAGGATGCATCGTGTTTTCGTTACAGTTTTTGAGGCATAGAATCAACCAAAACAATGGTGTTGGAATTGCGTACGTACAAGTTACAACTCACAGTCACTCTTGATGCTTGAAAGAAATTTCTCAAAAAGCAAAAAAATTATAAACAATACTCAGCTTGAAAGAACATATGTAGACTATAACTATTTTATGTAAATTTATAACGTAGCAGAGCAAAAAATGAAATATGATAATAACAGAATATAAATGCTGACATTGGTGTTCTGAACTGAATTAAACAAAGTTATCTGTTTACAGCTGCCCGTGTGAGTTTTGAAATTTGAGAGCATATCGCTTGTTGTGGCGCTTTATTCTATCAATGTACAAATTGTGTATACGGAAATTGAAAAGGAAAGAACCGCACACAGATTCTGCATTTTCGTGATAGCATATTTGATGTATTATTTTTGCTTTGCGGGCTCCACGCAAATTAAATCTTCCACATCCAATTAAAATATTGATATATTTTCTTTGTAATCTTTTTTCTTAGTTTCTTGGATTGAGCTATACTGGATAATATATTGTAATTAGCTATATATGGTCACTTTGATTTTGCTAAGACAAACTTTTTTTTTATCCGTAGGAACAATGAGGGTACCAAAAAAAAAAAATTATAATACTGACAGATCTTATTTAACTAATTGAGTTAAATTACTCTTGTTGTTAAAACTAGATTTGAGGTTTTTTATTTGCTTCTTAATTGTCTTTGATTGCTTTTCTTCATTCCCATTCGGTTTCTTCACAAGTCTTCCCTTCTCAATATCCCAAGCATGCATGGTGCAGAACTAGAACTATAAATTAATTAACTTATGAAACCTAAGTTTTGTTTGTTATGCAAGAAAAAACAGACGGACGGATATGCGAAGGATGACAAAAATGCATGAGTTTCAATCCTTCTGTCGTGTTGTTTGGTAACAATGTAAGAGGGAAGAATAAAAAAAAAAAAAAAAGAAGAAGAAGAAGAATGCGAGGTCCATTGTTTAAGTGATCCACCCTTTTTGGAAGAGAAAAGAGAGGAAAAAATATTTTAGCACAGAAAAAAAGATTAAAACACTTTCCTTTGTATATTTTTTTATTAAAAATATGTATGTCATTAAATATTTTTTGTCATTTGAGATTTTTTTATCTGGTTTATTTCATCTTAATTAGACCTTATAATTGTGTCAACTTTTCATTTTAGTTTATATATGTCATACCCTAATTTTGTCCGGGTGGATTTAAAAATGGTGATAAAAAATGAATGATAAAAAAGGATAGAAATAAAAAATTTTAAAAAAATGATAGAAAAAGGAAATAGAATAATAATAACAAATAGTGAGAAAAAGATAACAAATAAAAGATATAATAGTTTTTTAAAAAAAAAATAGTATAAAAAAAAGAAGAGAAA